>LUGF01055483.1:0-41485 GCA_001625245.1 Calycopis cecrops | reverse complement strand
GTTTATGGAACTGTATCCAATGATTGGTACCTGCATTTAGAAGGTGTTCTGCTATGGCGGATTTATTCGTTTGGAGGTTTTTAACTGCAGCTATATGCTCTTTAATCCTCTCGGCAAATGTGCGTTTTGTTTGGCCGATGTACGAGCTTCCACAGCTGCAGTTAATTTGGTATACCCCAGCAGTCTGCAAGGGAAACACATCCTTCGGTGTGCGTAATAGGTGCGCTACTTTAGACGGCGGAACAAAAACGGTTTTTATGGCTAGGCTTCCCAATGATTTGCCAATTTTGTCCGTCACCATTTTAACGTATGGCAGAAAAGCTGGTTGCCAGTTTACCTCTGGAAACTTCTCCCTCTTCTTGCGTATCCACCTCTTCTCATTAATCCGATACCCATTCCTCCATAGTACCTGGTTCACGTGCCTCATCTCTTTATCGAGGTGTTCTGGATCACTGAGATCCAAAGCCCTATTTACGAGCGACGTTACCACGGAGTGTAGGTGCCTATGGTGATGGTGAGAGGTAGCATGCAGGTACCTATCTGTCTGCGTCGGTTTTCTATACACAGAGTGCGCTAAACTTCCATCAGAACGTGCTGCTTTGAAAACGTCCAGAAAAGGTAGTGATCTGTCTTTTTCTATCTCTACAGTGAACTTGGTCTTAGGGTGGATAGAATTAAGATGGTGGAAATATTGCCTGAACTCATCTTTAGTAACTTTAAACACGCAGAAAATGTCATCGACGTACCTTTTCCTGAGCTTAACTGCTGAGGAATTGTTACTAAGTACTTTCTCTTCGTAGTGTTTCATCCAGATGTTGGCTAAGAGCGGCGCAATTGGTCTTCACATAGCGACACCATCCATCTGAAGGTAATACTGCCCTTGAAATACGAAGTAACTCCCCTCCAAGCAGTGTTTTAGCAGAACAATATAGTCCTCAGACAGCCCACTATCTCTTAGTTTCCCTTTTAACACTTCCAGGCAATCATTTAGAAAGAAAGAAAGAAGAAAGAAAATAAGTTTATTGATCACAATATTACAGACATAAAATAAAATAGACTATTATCAATTAATAAATAATGTGACCAACAGGTGGCCACTCAGCATTTGTCACGTCACTATGTAATGACGAGACACTGATTTTCTATGACCCCTCACTTTCATTCGTTTGAAGCGACACAATTGATATTTATATTTATACTAACAAACATTATGATAAACTTACAATAAAACACAAAATATTAGGTAATTTGGAACTGTAAACATTCTAATGCATACATATAAACACATATACATAATATATATTTATGATTACTGAGTAACACTGGTAATAAATAAATGATAATAATATACACATACATATAAACGTGAACATATACACAAACATGAATACACTATATATCACAAGCTTTTGGAACTATCTAAACAGAACCAGTAGACTAAATCAAACTAAAAATGGCTGCTAAATTCTGTGAATAAAATTATTTTACATCTGCGCTTAAAACTTACAGTTGACCGTGCGTCTAGCAGGGGCGGAGGTAAGTTGTTCCAGCACTTAGTTGCGTTGTACTTAAAACTTCCCCGAAAAGCAGCGGTATGAAATCGAGGCATTCATAACTTACGCAAGTGTGACCGTGTTTGATGCAGTGTGTTAACCTCTCCCCTCCAAGATAACTTGATATATAGATATTTTGGCAATTGGAATAAAACCACATCAAACAGTAAACATGCTAGGTGTAGGCGCCTACGATTTTCCATGTTTAAAAACTTCTCCCTGATTAGGTATGGAGTGATGTGGGCTCGAGGTGGTATGTTCCAGCAAAACCTAACGCACGCATTTTGTACTCTTTGAACAGAAACTTTTAAACGCTTTAACAGTCTGAAGCCATAAACCACGTCTGCATAATAAAGTTTTGATAAAACTAGTGTTTCGGACAGTCTAATGCGCATTTCCGTACTAAGGTATGGGCGAATACGGTATAGCAGCTTTAAGCGATAAAAACAATTTGCAATTATGGTATTGACATATTTTTCGAAGCGAAGATTTTGATCGAATATGACTCCAAGATTACGTGCCTCTTGGACTCTCTCAATGTCTTTGTCTAATATTTTTATTGGGAGAATAGCTTTTTCTATCGTTTCTATTTGTTTTTTAGAGCCAAGTATTATGTATTTCGACTTGTTAGGATTTAGTACCATTGTGTTTATAGTAGACCAACTAGCGATTCGTGCCAAGTCACTATTGAGCTTTACAATTGCGTCATGTGCGTCTGAAGGGTGAAAAGATGTATATATCTGGATATCGTCAGCGTATAGGTGATATTTGCTGTGTTTTATGCATTTAGTGACATCGGCACTGTAAAGTATGAAGAGTAAAGGATCCAATATGGATCCCTGAGGAACGCCTCGACTGACACTCGAGCACCGGGAGAAATGTTTGGTACCATCCTCTCTAGTTAGTACCACTGTTTGAGTCCTATTTTTTAGGTAGCTGTCGAACCAAGCAACTGCAGACCTACTGAAACCATAATATGATAGTTTTGCAAGCAACAAAGGTATATTTATAGAGTCAAAAGCACGTGAGTAATCGAGCAAGGCTAGAACAGTCCCCTTCCTTTCATCTTGCGCGGCTATGACGTTGTCTACAACGTCGATTAACCCACCAACAGTACTTCAATGCTTTCGAAACCCTGATTGTAATTCGGGTAAGATTTCATGAAGCTCCAAGTATTTCATTACTTGTGTATGGACAATCTTTTCAAGGATTTTCGACATACAGGGAAGTATGCTGATAGGTCGTAAATCTTTAGCTACTAGAGGATTCGTATTTTTCGGAATGGGTCGCACCAGTGCCTGTTGCCAGATTAAAGGGAAAGTTTGGGTCTCTATAGACTGGTTAATGATGTAAGTCAGCTGCGGTAATGTTCTTGGTGTGACTAATCGGAACATATCCAATGAAACCCCGTCTATACCTACTGCTTTTGACCTTAAGCTGTTCAAAACCTTTGTAACTTTATTTACACTAACAGTTTGGAGCTCAAAAACAGTGTCATGATGTCTATGAAATTCATAATATGTTAAATTTGATAGCGGTGCTACATCACGTCCGGGCACGTCAAGGAAGTGTGCATTAAGCAGATCTGCATTACTGAGATGTGAAGGTACACAAGAGTTCTTAGTTGGCTTAACATGTACCAATTCCTTCACTTGCTTCCATTCCATTTAATGGAACATTGGTGAATAGCGACTCAACATCGAAACTCACCATTAAATCTGTCGGTTCCAAATTCACGCCTTGAAGTATTTGGACGAAATGCCGTGAGTCCTTCACAAACGACGGTGTTTTTCCCATCATTGGCTGTAACACTGATGCTAAGTGCTTTGCAAGGTCGTAAGTCGGTGCTGCAATTTGACTCACTATAGGCCGTAAGGGGACACGGGCCTTATGGACCTTTGGCAAACCATACAACTTTGGGGATACAGTGATCTTCGGAGCATCTAATTTTTTGTACTCATCGTTCGTGGAGAGATGTTGATGTTTCCTGAGTAGCTCTCGTGTGCGTCGTGTTATTCTGGCAGTTGGATTGTAAGATACTGCTTTGTACACGTCCGGGTCACATAGTAAGTTGATAATATTTTGGTGGTAGTCAGCCGTGTCCATAACTACTGTAGCATTACTTTTATCGGCTTTTAGCACTAAAATGTTCTCTTTTTCACGCAGGCATTTAAGCGTCTGGCGCTCTCCTGGAGTTATGTTTGGCTTGGGCAAACGTGTCCTACGCAAAATTACCGATACATCCTGCCTTATAGTTTCCGCATCGTTCAACGGTATTTTGTTCCGGCACAGCGCTTCCTCCACACCACCAATAATCTTTTCCACCGGTACCCTCTTTTGTGTTAATACAAAGTTCATACCCTTTGCTAGGACTGACACTGTGACATCATCCAAAGGTTTACTTGACAGATTGATAACCGTTTCCGAAAGCGAAACCGAAACCGAGGGCTGATTTTTAGGTCTACAGTTTGCGAACAATTTCGCAAACTTTCTTTCATGTGTAGCCGTGTCTTGTTCCGCACTCCGTTCTGCTTGACGGTATATTATTCGGTCACACAAATTAAAGTCACTAATCGTCAATATAGCACTGCATTCCAAATGTAACGCACACAATTCACTATTTACGCACTCAAGGTCACGGCGGTTGTTTCGAATCATCAACCTAAGCAGTTTTTCACTTGCAGTCCTTAGAATCCTATTTGAAAACGCGATATCCTTACGTTACTTTATTCGCACACAGTTAGGTATAACATTATTATCGCGGTACTTTGTTAGAAACACTATTGCCGATTCTAAATGTACCCGTCGTTTTCTAAGGTATTATAAATGTTTTATTTTCAAAGCTAAATAAATCCGCCATAGCAGAACACCTTCTAAATGTAGGTACCAATCATTAGATACAGTTCCATTAACCTAAAATCCTCTCCAGCGACCGTCAATACTATCCAAGGATGGTCCGGGAAGCGATAGAAATTAAAAAGAATAAAACATTCAATCGGGAGGACTGTTTTAAATTATCCGCATCATGGAACCCAGTGATCGACAAAATCAAGCCTTGGGATCTACCATCCTATCAATCTGCGGATACAGTGAGTTGTGTGTGCCGCGGTGTTTTGAACATTTAACATAAATCGGACAAAGTGACGGTGGATGCACCTATTTCTCATTTAAAATGGGGGTAGTTGTTTGCGTCAACTTCACGTCACAACAGCTGTTTTCACTTCACATCAGTCGGCTCGGGACCACGGCTGGTGTAACCCAGTCGAAACGACGGGCAAAGGTATATATTTTGGCCTTTAATTTTTACCGTGTTAAAACCCGTAAAGTAATTACAATATGCTTTTTCAGGCTGTCAAGATAGGGTTCTAAGGTTGAAGATATTTCTCGAACCAGACATGTATGCGTAGTATTATAAATAATATTGAATTTTGAAACGAATTGTAGACAATATATGCTGGTTCGATGACGCCCATGGACATTGGACAGCCTCGTGTTTGTTACGCCAATTTGTTGCCCTTCTTTCTCCTCCCCTCCAATGATCACTAGCTTTCTAAGCTAAATATAGCATTTCAATAGAATTTTATCAGCACCGGTGAAGAGTGTCCTAAAGTCTGTTCGGTTAGCCGGTCTTCCTGGTTCAATACAGATTGTAGAGTGTGAACATAACCTATTACTAAATTTTAAACTTAAATAACATGTTAAAATATTAAAATGTAAGAGAAATTTCGTAATCTTTAAACTTTAACTGAAATGGCTGAGAAATTTCCTTACGACATCCAGATGGTGCGGAAAAATGGCGGCTTTGTCTCAAAATTCGACTCTCCAGGACATTAAGATAGTATTGAATTGGCGGAGTAAATTCTTGTCACAATCCATCGATAGAACTGTAACTGCAGCACTGTTGCTGCTTGTAAACAAGATATTTAAGAAAAATATATATGGGTTAATCGAACCCAAAATGGTTATTTTTGGAATTTTTGTAGGGTTACGTGTATTTTTTAGTGTACTGGGTAAAAATATCAGTTTGATATTTGAATAATTGTTTTGCGTTTGCGTTGCTCTCCTTTATCCTCTTCACTGACGGGCCACTGACAGCTGACTAAACGCACGAATCTGTATGTGTATATGTGAGCAAGAAGTACTTCTCTTCGTTCTATCGACCCGCTTCTTCTAACAACGCGCTCTTGGTCTTGAATATTTTACCATATTTCCGTGATTAAGTTCAAGTGCCATATTTCCAGTGCCATATTTTCAAGAATGCCAAATTTCCGTGATTAAGTTCAAGTACAGTTTGGCAGTTTGGTTTTATTTTGTCCATTATTTATAATTACAATTATGAAACATAAAACATATGTTACGAATATAATTACAATTAGGTATACATACGAGTACTATACGTCGATTTTTTATAGGTAGTTTAAGAAGGAAAGGAGCAGATTATTCTTGTCAATATTCTATAGTCTACTGACAACGCCAATAAACATCCGCATTATTATGCAGACCAAAAAGGAGATGGCGAGATGAACTCGACGCATACCTGCCTGATTGGTGTGATCGAGCTAGGAACAGAGAAAAAAGGGAAAAATGGGGGTAGGCATTTGCCCAACAATAGGACACATAATGCAGACGGCCTTACCTCGATCCACAGAAATTCACAAACTAAACGCGATAGTCCGAGAGGTACCTCCCAGGTCGTGTTGGGAGACACCTGTATATAATATTACAATCAATTAGAGTGCTCGTCTTTAAATTTGAATTATATTTAAATATCTAAACTCTGAATTTAATTAATAAATCGGCTCGAATTTTCAAATACCTTTAGAACACCAATTAAAATTTAATGTAAATATCTTGATAAATACCAACAAACAACCGTAATTTGCAACTCTCCAATTACATTGATAGTTGGGCTCGTCGAGCCGTGAATTTGAGACTGGAGGGTAAAGGGGGGCAGTAGACCCCTACTTCTCCATTTTCGTGGTATAAATCAGTGGTAATGTAGGCACAGTAAACGTGACACTGGCACGCGCACACTATTTAACACGCGCTAACTGTTATAATAATTATTTGGGTTGGAATGTTCGTTGGCAAATAAACGGAACTGTTATACTTAGGAATGGTACTCTGTATTCACGTGTTTGGATTCCGATTGCAGTTATTATTTTGATGAATGATATTAGTGAAATAATGGTATAAATGGGTCCAATATATTTAGAAGCAATTCGATACAAATAAACAAATAAGTATTTCATCTGTATGATATGAGTATAAATAAATTTAATTCTAAAACGTTCGTTCAGTAGTGTTGCGCTAAGGAATAACAAACACACTAACAAACTTTCATCTTTATAATTTTATAGATAGTACGATATCAACAATATTGTGTATAGTCACGAGCAATTATATTATATTGTATGCACCTTAATACTTAGTTACAATAAATTTCTTTGACAAGTCAAAGCAAATCAAGTCAAAAAAAAAGTCAAGACAAATAATATGGAATTTCAAAAATACAAATTATGACAAGGTACTGAAGTTTATTATATATTATTATATATATTATACTATTGCTCGTGACTGTATAAATGATATACAACCGAGAAGCATTAAATAAAACCACATATTTAGTGTATTAAATTCAGGCTACACAACAAAAATCAGACCAATTAAAGCAATTGTTTCGCCACAGGGATTTTTTTAAGGTTTTTTCTCCCTCTGTGTCGTCAGCTGTCCGCCAGGCCTGCTGACTAAGGTCATTCACCCCGTGCGAGGTTGTCGCTTGCTATCGCCGTCAGTACAAAGCATGTTTACATATTTTTGTATTTTTAACTTCTTTGAATGAAGTGTTTACGTATACTTCACGTAAACTTGTTTTTAATACTTTTGGATTACCAGGAGGCACTTATAGTACACGTAGTTTCATTTAGTGCCTCTCGCTTTTATCAACATTGTATGACAACTGGCCCTATACATATCCGCATGATTAATTGATTTTTATGCAAATGGGTTACCCACCATCTACCAACTCTTACAAAAGGCACAAAACAAATTAGCGTAATATCAATTTTCGTTGGTATCATGTGCGCGAGAGGTACTGTCGATAAGGCTAGCCTAATTCTACTCCACTGTAACAATTGGACAACTTTTTACTAAATATACTATAGTGATACAATACTCTGTAAGTGTATAGTCATCATACTGTATGTAATATTATGTTGGTTGATCGGTATCTATTTCATGCTCGTTAGCCTGTGGATAATATAACTGATCTGTAGATTCGCAAACGTACCAATAAGTTAAAATAAGTTAAACAACCTATTTAGACTTATTAATATAATATTAATAATCTCAAAGGTGGAGATAGGTAATATTCGATTACATTTGAAATTAATGTGATTTTTCAAATTTTTATTCTATTGTTGTCACGTTTATAAGTCCATTTTTCACTCTGCCTCAAAGCCATTCCCATCGATTTGCACCTTATGTTGGGCTAGCATGACCGAGGAGTAAAGTGATAGCTGTGCTGTCGCGTTTCGTACGGTGTGTGAGTAGCCGGTGACCAATCGGTCACAGGTCACAGGTGGGAGGGCAGCACATCCGTATAGCCTCTATGTGGTTGTCTATGGGCGTCGGTAGTCATAAAAATGGCTCCGACTGCTCGTTTGCCCCCCTCCCTATACTATAAAAAAACATCAGATTCTTTATATTAAACTGACAGACACACATATAAAATATAAAAAAGTATTATTAGTATTTTATAAGATTTTATATTACGTTTCTGGCTAAATCTCTAAAGATCTCTTTGTCTACGATAGTGATATAGAACGCTTTAGTTATAACAATGACAGCGGCTATTACCTGCAAGCGGCGGAGTCTGAATGCGGGCGGTGAGTTGTGGTGGCGCGGGCGTCACACTTTTATTATGAGTATGGTGCAAGGCATACGCTGTTTCGTACGGTAGCTGTTTTGCGGGAATGCAGTGCTGATATAGGCCTTACGTAGGTATTTAAGGATATGTTTGCAACAATGCAGGGTAAAGAAAAAACCTAAAACTAGGTATTAGATTTTTCTTTACCTGAATTATATTCTAGCGTCGTCTAAGTTTTCTAGATCTAGACGGACAACCAAATAGACCTTCTGTTCTGTTTTTTTTCTTTTGAGGTGCAAAACTTTACAAAGCGCAATGCTCTTAACTTGTACCACGCTTTAAGCCCAAACTTCAGACCTTACCGTTAGAACTTGTTGCTTTAAAGGTATTTTTTTGGCCGCGGGTCCTGCGTTCACGGCGTAAACTTCTAAATTAAATCACCGTTATACGCAGAAGTTTGGATGGTGCATGTAATTAATAAAGGTGTGTAACTTTACTGTGTGCGGAGAAAAGGCGGTCCAAAGGAGCAATATGTTAATAATATCGAAATAAGCAGTTGCAGAAAAAAAAACACCGATGCCCATAAATATGGATACACCTAAAGTACCTATAATAATATGTAGAAATACTTGTGTTGGGTAAGCGATAATCTAGTTTTAATTTCTGACGATTATTGCAGATGACGAGAAAATCTGTTCAGTAGCACTCTATACAGGGTTGATAAGAACAAGAGGCATTACATGAAACCACATATACTATTATAAGTGCCCACAGTTAATCTAAACTATTAAAAAAAAGTTTACGACAAGTATACGAAAATAATATTTTCAAACAAGTTAAATAGCGAACAATTGTTAACACTCTTTGTATCGGGCGGCTACAGCGAGCACGGGGTGAATGACCCCGGACGGCCAAAGTCGGCGATCAGCTGCAATACAGCGTGTACGAAGTGAGAAAAAACTAAAAAAATCCTGTGGTTAAACTATTGCTCAGATTGATCTGATTTTTGTGGTGTGGCCTGGAAATTATACTCTAAATATGCGGTTTAATTTAATGCCTCTCGCTTGTATCAACCTTGTATAAACTATGATAAAAAAAATTAAGACGTCTACATGATAATATCATTTTTCATCAGTAGGTTCTTTCATCATTTTTTTTTGAAGTTAAACTTTATTTAGCGGTGTTAAGACAGGAGTTTTTAAGTTAAGTTTGCACTGCTATCGCCAGTGACTGTATTTTAATTTGTTAGTGTTTGGGGTCAACGCGTTGGTGACGAATTAAAGAATCTCGTATCATCATTTATCTCAACTACAATGACACCAAGTCGCGCAAAGACTTACGTCTGAGTAGGTATATTTGGGTGCTGTGTGTTACGTCTGGGTGGTCGCAGTCTTGATCTTTTTTTTTATGGCATAGGGAGGCAAACGAGCACTTGGAGCCATTTTCATGACTACTGACGCCCTGAGACATCCGTATAGAGGCTATACAGATGTTTCTCTTCCCACCTTCATGGGCCACCGGCTACTTACCGCACAAAACGCGACAGCACAACTGTCACTTTACGCCGGTCTCGTGTAAGCGAGAAGTACCTCCACGGTCGTGCCGGCCCAATTCAGCTGCATGCAGTATAGCACTACCTCTTACCAATACCAGTCTTCCCAGGTCTTGCTTAGATACCTTATTTTTATCCAAAACAAACAGCTCTTCCATAAATATTGAAAATGAATGTACTTGAGTTGTGTGTACAGCTATGCGTACCATTTATTTCATTTGATTCTTAATAGTGCATTAAATCACGAAGAAGACGAATAATATCGTGGAAATGTGCGTTTGTTTTGTAAGTTATTGTACTTTAGCACGGGGGACTTGTAGGACTAAATTAGTCCATGAGTTATTAATAGAATTCGGTGTGCGAAGTTAGTAAAAAACGATCCATGCTCGTGTACCTAATAAAGTTTTCTGTTATTCCATATAGTGTACATTTAAAATATACAGTTGACGGTTGTATAAACTGCTAATATCAAATGCGCAGAAGTGCGCGTACACTATTTTTTTTATTTTAATTAATCTCAGACTTTATTAATATTATTATGCTTGCTATTGCTATTAATAAAAGTCTCTGTCGCTAGGTTAAGCTGCTAACATATAGTAAAGCTTTCCCGACTTTCTTGACACTTACAAAACGTCCAGAACTCTATAATTTTATTTAAAAGATATGCATCGCATTTGCATTATTTTCATTTATTCATTGACAATAATATAAAAAAAATATTCTAAACATTTTCGCTGCAAAACTATAATTCTTAATATTCATGATAGCACATTTTCTAGAGATGCGAATAGATCTATTGATGCATGATTCTACTCATTTACTTTCATCACTCGATTCATTTTTTCATTCGATAGCCAGGGTATTCTACAAGGTCTGTAAACGTTTTCATTTAATTAGATGTTGTTTTTTTTTAAATTATGATAGACATTGGAATACTAAACAAATTTGCTAGACATAACAGTATAATTTGAAAATCTGCATAGTCTAGTAATATGCATATCCAATCACATATTGCGAAGTGTCAGGTTCGAATCCTTGGTTGAAACGTAAATTGTTATTGTTTTTTTTTATTTTCTAGTAACAGGCCGGAGATATTCCAAGGGAAAGCACACCTCATGTCTCGGAGAACTGGTAAACCTGTCAGCCTTGCGAATTTATATGTACACTTGTGCACTTAAATGCTTGTAAATATAATTAGTCGGCTAATCTCTACAAGATGGTTGCCACCCGATTTTCGGCTACGAGGAGATTTATTTGAAAATCTTTAGTCATACCAAGCTTTTATCTTTAGAGCTTTCAAATGTCTGTGAAGCTTAGAGAAAAGGCTTTTTACTAAAGCTCCTTGAGTTTAATACGATCGAGCGTACAGACTATAACCGCAACTTAACCAAATTGAATTATGCATGAGTATCGCGGTCGCTCTATGTTAAGTCCCGATGTAACTCCACTCCATTCTGCTCCACCTGATATTGTATTTTATTTAATAAGAAATAATTTTAAATATTTTTAAAGACAGCAGCTCACCGTTTTAATGTATTTTTATAAAAATCCGTCGATACGTTTCGGAGGAGTTCAACTAAATACATTGTTGTTTTTTATATACCATGTCATATGATATTTAGTTTTTGTTTTTAGATCGAATTCCGATCTACGGGCGATCACTAGTATAAGTTTGCATGCTGATGTTTCCTTCCCTCCCTTCCAATGGGCAAAAGGACATCCATAAACTTTATGACAATGTCATATCATGTACATGTACCTCCCCTTTAAATGTGCCGGATGAATTCAAATTTCCGTAACGACAAAATTCGAAAAAAAAATTCGGCTGCATTTGGAGTTAGACGGTTATCTAACAATCTAATTATCCCGATACAGCTATATATACAACTTCTATTAAAAATGGATATAGAGGCTTATTTAATATACTTTAGCATGTGTACGTTTCGGTTAAAAACCAGTAGCTGCCTGTATCCTGCGTGAGTTGCTGCGAGAGGCGCCATCTATCGAAAATTGGTCATACCAACTCAGAAACCTTCATGGGTTCACGCACAACAACTTCGATAAAGATCATTACTTGATCAAATGTATAGTTAACTATTCTATAAAGAATACGCGTGGCTTCATCTGTCGAAAATTGATTGTACCACCTCAGAAACCTTCACGGGCTCATGCACAACAACTTTTCTATAGATCATCACATGATCAAATCTATAGTTTACGATTCTATAAAGAACATACAGACAAACATTCATCTTCATATATAAAGATAATATTTCTTACATTGCATTTAAATAGTGCACGAGTTACTGGCGATGTACATTTTACATAAATCACTGCTTTGCATAACTTTTGCGCACTGTGTGGGCCATAATTTCCGACGGGCCATTGGAGAGGGGACGAGGACAACACGTTTGTAAGACAATCACATATTTACGACGGGCCCCCACATGACTCTTGGGGGAGGAGAGAAAGGTCGTACACCAGGGCACATACTCAGGTATGTTCAATTAAATCAGCACTTTATAATTTCTTGATTAAAAACGATGAAACAATTACAGAAGCTCTGGAAAGTTGTTAACGATATAAACGACGTTCCGCAGCACAAGTTTATCTAGACACGAACTCAGTAACGCCCGGTCGGCAGTCGACAGCTTGATAACTTACACAACGTTTCATGACTTTGTTTCATACACTGCACAAATATTCGAATTCCGTTTGTTTATAACTTTCTATTCGTTAGTTACGTGGACTCTTTGGTCGTTCTATATCTCACAAACAGCTTACAAGTAAGAATCTTAAGAATGCTTAACTGATTTAGGTACATTAGCACGTGCGTGATAGTTTAATACGTCCATTACCGCATCACATGATATGTGATGCGACCTGTTACCAAGTGGCCGCATCATATGATATCACTACGTTATCTAGAACAAAGTCACTTTCCGCCGTTCGGGTGTCTGTATGCTTTGATCTTTAAAAATACGCAATAGATTTTGATGGGTTATTTTTAAACTAGAGTGATTGAGGAGGAAGGTTTATATGAATAATAAATCGATTTTTGAAGTCCAAAATCCACGCGCGCGAAGCTGCAGGAGAAAGCTAGTAATTTATAAAATGTAGCTATATAAAATGTCAATAACTTGCCCGCAAGCTTCTTAGTCATGAAACTAATGTGCACTCGCACAGTTCAAAGCTCTGTGCTCTAATGCTCTTTGGTATAATATTGACCGTTCGCAGTTCCACATATTGCACCGACCTAAATTTCGTACTGAAGACAATTTCGTGTATAAAGTTTTAGAACTAGAAAGGTTTTTAGTTACTACAAATTGCTACTTGTATAATTTAAGGTTTCGAATTTATAATATTAGGTGGCTGTATGTGTGAGTGACCTTACTAACTAATAATGCATAGACGACGATAAGTGGAGCATGTTGCGCCAGGGGTCGCGGGTTCGAATCCTGCCTTGGGATGACTAACATCCATGAGGATCTTTATCTATGTATTGTATGTATTTTTGTAATAAAAATCTTAAATACCTAAATAAAATTTATTACATTTATTAAACATATTATATATATATTTCCAATGTCTAGCACAAGTCCTTACGGTACTTACCACAGGGCTAGACTAACGTGGTGTGTAAAATCCACAGATATTTGTTATTAATATACACTAGTGAACGGATTTAGTCGAGATTTGGTATAGATGTAGCATATTGATCAGATTAAAAAAACTTTTTAGTGAAAGAACCTTCCATTCGGATAGCTTTAAGAAGTAGTAAAGTATATTTTAAAAGCGAATCTCTGTTTCACTTCCAGTATTCTAAAGACAATTTCTAAAATATTATTTTATTTAAACTAGAGAATAAAATAGTGTTTGAACTAGAAATATTTCCCCCGGGTGATCAGCAATCGCCCACACAAATGTAATATCGTCGCTATCATCTACTTTCTTACGTAAAATAAGTACTTGAATGTATAAGATTTTATACAATAATATCTGTGAATATCCCTCATTACTTCCTTATTCTAGTTTCATAAGGTTACTTAAGGTCCACCAATCTGTCCAAATCACTAATGAAAATGTTCGAGTAATTTTACAAATTTATATATTATTTATGTACATGATTTTTATTGTGTAAATACAATATAATTAGCCGAGCGAAG
The DNA here is from genome assembly GCA_001625245.1 of Calycopis cecrops. Taxonomy (NCBI): domain Eukaryota; kingdom Metazoa; phylum Arthropoda; class Insecta; order Lepidoptera; family Lycaenidae; genus Calycopis; species Calycopis cecrops. Next base: position 27,346 of record LUGF01055483.1, on the reverse strand, counting down.
CGAGCCCACACTATCCCAATGTCAGTACATTTTCGTGGTACACTTTACGGAAAAATCATAATAGCTTTGGATTTATGGTTTATGGTATAAAGCCATCCATGATATAAGCTGTGCAACTGTAAGGGTAAACCAAACGATTGTAATATCCAGAACCTCATCCCGGCTTAAAAAACCTCGTGAGCCCTTATAAAGATGCGCTTTTTTAAAGTAAATAAAGTATTTATTTGATATTTACCGTTATTTTATTTTTGTTTTCTTCAAAGAGGACCTACTCAACCATAATGATTTTAAATGTCAAAATCAAAGAAATCGCTTCCTTAGTGATAAGACCGCCTTTTTGTTCTAGTTTATAATTTTTGTATTATTGTTGTATATTTATTCATGGTGGCAAATAAGAATATTTCCTTTCTTTCCTGTTAACAAAATATACTTTTGAGTATTAATGATTTAGGCATGATTTCAATTCACTTATTTTGGCTTTATTATGACTTCTCATGGCTTTCTACCCGAATTTCGGCTACCGGCGTCTCTAAGCAGACTCCACAAGATCAGAGCGCACAAGTGATAAATGTTTGCACAACAACACGTGCTGTTGCACGTCAATCCAACACCACCTGAAATAAAGCAGGCAGAAGCACGACGGCCAATCATGCTCCACGAGGTTGGTAGGTACAAGGGAACTGATACGGCTTAACTCCTTAATTTCGGACTACTGTTAGAAAAAAACCCTAGTAACAACATTTTTCTTTGTCCCATAATTCGAGCCCAGGACCTCACGAATATGGTTGAACATCATTAGCACTAGACCAAGAAGTAGTCAAATTAAATAGGGTAGTATTTAAACGAGTGACTGTAAATTAAAATTTGAGGTGTCAAAAATAATGAAATAAGCGTACAGAATTACTAAGTGAGCGACTGACTGCGAGCGACGAGAAATCAATAAAACAGTAACTTACAAACATCAATTTGAGCTGCTTAAAGTACAAAATGAGAAACTTCATAATATTTGAGCGACCTAATAATTGTTTGAGTGCAAACATTATTTTTTTTTTATCATGCATTTTTTTCAAAATTTGGTAAACTATTTATATAATATACTGAGCTGCATTTTATCTTAAATGAAGTGTTTTGAATATTAAAACATATTTGAAAAATGCTTTATTGAGCTGTGTACTGTGAGCACACATTATTTTTTTTTAAATTTGCTTATGAAAAAAGTATTTGAGCAGTATTTTGTGAGCACACATTTTGTTTTTAAATTTGATTATGAAAAAACTATTTGAATAATAATAATAATAATAATAATAAATGCTGCTGGACCGGTTCAGTCGAGGGTGTTCTTGGTGGATAAAACTGTTCCATACGATGAAAATTTCTTCTCCTTAGTCCATGGGCCACCGGCTACTTACACACTGCACGAAACGCGCCAACACAGCTGTCACTTCTCGTGTACGCGAGAGGTACTTCCTTGATCGTGCCGGCCCAATTCGGCTATTGTAAGACACTACCTTGGGAAAATGTTTCATTCCCATGGGAAGACGGGTAAATGGTAAGAGGTAGTGCCACACTGCATGCTTGCATGCAGTCGAATTGCGCCGGCACGACCGGGGAGGTACCTCTCGCTTACACGAGACCGGCGTAAAGTGACAGCTGTGCTGTCGCGTTTCGTGCGGTGTGTAAGTAGCCGGTGGCCCATGGAGGTGGGAGAAGAAAGGAGGGCAGCGCATCTGTATAGCTTCTATGCGGATGTTTGTGGGCGTCGGTAGTCTTGAAAATGGCTACGGCTGCTCGTTTGCCCTCCTATATCATAAAAAAAAAAAACTTCTAAACAGCTTGACCGATTGGGTTGAAATTTCGTTGATTCGTTGATTCGTCGCCCAGCCGCGCGCTATTAAATTCGCGCAGCGAACAATCTGTAGTTTTCATTAAAAAATAATATCAATATAAAAAACACAACACCTCAAATAGTTTATCAGTCATCCAAATAGTAATAAAGTACCTCACAAAACATAGCTCAAACTGAACTTTACAGCAGCTCGTTATGTATTTCGAAAAATCGCTTCATTTGGAAAAATCGTCTCCTAACTTAATATTAACGCTGCCCGCTTTGTATTTCTAGTCGCTTACTTCTTATTTTTAGTCGCTCACTTAGTAATTTCGTCGCTCAGTTAGATTTTTAATACGTGAAATGGATTAAACGCAGCTCACTTTTTGTAAGCTCGTTTTGAATTTTATTATTAGCCAAGATTCGTCGTTAGTTTAGTTTATTTTTCGCTCACTTATTTTTGTACTGCTCGAATTATTAATACAGTATCTCATCATCAGTCGCTAAGTTATTTTTTATTCGCTCGTTTTATTATTCCCCAATCAAATATAACAATTATTAAGAGGAATGATTTGTTTGTGTGTGTGTTTGTATGTAACGAATAGGCTCCAAAACTACAGAACCGATATCAAAAATTCTTTTACCATTTGAATGTTAAATTATCACAGATTAACATAGGCTATTTTTTACCGCGGGACAATGCTGCATTCCCATGGGAAAATGGGTAAACTTCTAATCGGCTGAACCTATTGTGTTAAAATTTTTATGTGGGTATTTCGACGGTTTAGGAAACCAAAAAAAAATTAAATTAAGCTTGACCGATTGGGTTGACATTTTGTTTGTGTATTTTCATTGTTTCGCAGACACGAATGTATTTTCAATATAATATATATAAATAAATGTTGTCTGTATGTTCTTTTTAGAATCATAAACTATGCAATTGAAAATTTTATGAACTTTATTACAAGACAAGACATCTTTTAACATGTACGTTGGACTGGATCACTAACACCAAGGCGGTCAATATCCTAACCAAGATTAAGTCTTATTGTGAATTCCGTTTTTACGTAATACCTATCATAGCCCATTTCATTAATTTAGCTTTCAAACCTTGGATTATTGCTAAGTGTACGCTTAACACAATACATAAATATTCAGATAAGGGAATATAACTCTTAATCCAACAACACTAGAACTACATTTGTATGTGATGCAACAAAGTTACGTGTAGTGATGTGATAGGAACTATCGACAGAAATGCTATTTCATTAGGTATATCGTATTATTTACATCAATTGTGACGTTCGGTGAAGGGTACGTACAAAAAATACTAACTGTTATTTAAGACGAATGAGGGCGACAACTCGATGGACATTGGTTGTCGTTAAAACACTCCGATTGCTCCTATGCTCGCGTATACAATAAAATTATAATAATGACTTCTCATTTTGCCAATAGGTAGTAGTGCTAGTATACATGCATGCATGCATGCGGCTGAGTTGGGCTAGAATGACCTGGGAGGTACCTCTCGTTTACACAATACCGACAGGAACAAAGAGAGCAATGCATCTATATAATTTCTTTGCGTATATCTATGGGCGTCCCGTTACACCATATAAAAAAGGATTAGTAAAAATATTACACCAAATTATTTTTATTTATATTTTTTAACCTATTATCAATATTTTTATTTCAATTAAATCTATAAATTTAATATAAATTTCTTAATCCACATGTTGATAAACTAGGTATAAATTATATATTTAATAAAAATATTCTTAATTTGCAAGTTATTAAAAATGTATTATTTGAATAAAATCCCGTATTTGAAACTAATAAATGTCTTATTGATCCTTGTTCATATAAAACCTATGCTTACATAAGTTATAAAGCTGAAGAGTTTATTTATTTGGTTAAACGCACTAATTTCGGGAACCGGACCGATTTGTGATCCTATTTGGATGTTACACTGTTTATGTATCGGATAAGCTATATAGCATCAGCTATAAAATAAATAGGAATTACAGTTTATGCGAGTTACGAGGGTGACACAGCGGGTGCTGCTAGTAATAAAATAACATGAAACTGAACAGAAAATAACATGATTCCATTTTACAAATAGTAAATTATCGATAAGCCCGACACATCACTAGTAAACAATGAAGATACACTAGAGTTAATTCACAACTACAGCTAGAACCAGATACTCCGCACTCAACACTAAATTCCGACACCGCAGTTTCTTACATGAGAAACTTTGACTTAGCAAATGCAGATATACGACCTAGCTTGTAAGTTTACCTGCATTTAGTTTGTGTGTTTAGGATATAACATAGTCTGATACTACTTTTCTTCTATTTTATCTTCAACTAGCTAGTGCCCGCGACTTCGTTCGCGTAGAGTAGTAATATAATAGAATCAGCAATTTTACCGCAGTAAAAAGTATTTTTGATGTTGATCATATTTAGTATACACCACAAAAGTTTCATTTGAATCGGTCTAATAGTTTTGGAGATTAGTCCGGACATACAGACAAACGGAAAAACAGACAAACAAAAAAATTTAAAAAACATTGAAAGTGTTCTAATATCTACTATTTTAACATCGCCCTAATTTAGCTTTACGTGAATATATTCAATGTGCAGACACAAGAATTTTACTGTTTTATTATATGTATATATAAGCTGTAATATGTAGTGACAACCCTGAAGTAGTGGCTAAGCTCTCGATTTTCTTGGTTTGTAAGAGTAGAGTTAATGTTTTATGTTTTGTGGTATATCAACTATACGTACTAGTCATTTAACTTAAACTCCGCACCATTGCTGCAGAAATGAGTGCCTCAGCTCAAAAGAATGTTTAAAACCGACACATACGGACTTCCTTAAGACATGTTTCTCATTAGTTGTTTCAGACCGCGACCCCGAGACTGTGCGTGCCCAAGTGCGACGGGACGAATCTTAAGCGTGTTTGCACAGATTTTCATGTCTAAACAAAGTGCTCTCACACACTGACCCGAATTTCTTTTATTTTTGTTTTTTTTTGATAAATTCTTTAAACATTTGTTTACGACTACAATAGGAAACAAAATGAATTGAAAATACACAAATGTATAATATTTACATATTCACATCTAGGTAAATATATTTTACACGCTGTTAATGAATTTAAATAATACGAAATTGTTGTATATTGTGCGCTTATCACGAATTTAAATATATAAGATGTTCTCTACAATTTTTATACGTATGAGCGGTCACATCAGGATCACGAATAGAAAAAAAGTCTCGACTGTTCCTTCAGCGATACCGAGTGAGGTGAACCTTCTTCTTACGTGGCGACAGAAGCGTACGTTTCCCTCAAACTTATGGTTTAACTAGGTGTATACGAACTATCACTCGCAATAACATTAAGTTCACAAACATACTCACAACTTACTTTGTGATTTGGACGTCGATCGTAATGTTGAAATTTTTAAGATACTATTATTATTATAATTTTAAAACATGTTCCTAAGACAACATGCAAAAATAATATTAGATATCCAGAGTGGTATTCGACTGAGTTTAACAAAATATATTAATCCCGTTTTAAATGAGTCAAAGTTTTGAAAATATATTAAATGTTGCTTGACTTTAAACGCTTAGTATTGTAGTATAAGTAAAAATTACTATTCTTATCTGTAGTTGGCTCCATTTGTTTTATTATTTATATACACACCATATACACCAAGTAAGTAATTTCGGGCCTACGTTGTAGGTTTATATACAGATGTTTTGTAGATTATTAGAAACTAAATTATATTCAAAATGATTATAAAAAAAACTTTCGCAGCGATGCCTAAAGTTGACAGCTCCTAAATATATTTGGTAAGAGGTAGTGCCACACTGCATGTTTGCAGGCAGTCGAATTGGGCCGGCACGACCGGGGAGGTACCTCTCGCTTACACGAGACTGGCGTAAAGTGACAGCTGTGCTGTCGCGTTTCGTGCGGTGTGTAAGTAGCCGATGGCCCATGGAGGTGGGAAGAGAAAGGGGGACAGCGCATCTGTATAGTCTCTATGCAGATGTTTGTGGGCGTCGGTAGTCATGAAAATGGCTCCGGCTGCTCGTTTGCCCTCCTATATCATAAAAAAAAAATTAAAAAAAAAATATAGTATAGCTCGTAACATCAGTGAAGACGGGGACCTAAAATGTAATAATTTCCTGATGTTGACATCAAACGCCAATTTTATTACCGGCGCAAGTTTTAATGAACCCGCTCTAACTTCTGCCCGCGACTTGCCCTTATATTGTTAAACTTATCGCCTGCTGCCGCTCGATATATTAAGGTGGGTGGACCATGAAAGGCCATGCGCCTTTGAAGGCCAACTATTAAAAAATCGTAGTTATTGACATGTAAAGACATATTCCTTCTACTACGCACTAAGATCCATAAAAGTCGAGTCCACAAACGCGGCGACAAGTCGATGGCGCCACTATTGTGGCTATGCGATGCCACGTTTCGTAGACTACGTTCGTCAACGCTACAATTGTTATTCTCGCGCATAGCAAAACGTAGATTTTTAGTCAATTACCTATTATTATCTCATATTTTTTATTGTGAATTGACGTACAAGGATATGTTTATGGTACTAAAAGAAAAAAAACATAGTTTTGCCCCAATTTAAGTATATTTATAGTAAAAATATTGGTAGTGTTCTTAGGAAAGCCAGCGGTTCCCTATAAGGCCAATCAAAATTTTACGGTTGGCCTTGCAAGGGTACATGGGCATTACGAGGAACATTTACAGAACTATGAACATACTAACAATTTCTTTTTAGTTATAAAATTATTATTTTAGTCTGTAGTTTCTATTAATTTATTATAATTAATATTAAAAAGTCGTAATTGTTAGTTTGGCTGATTTGGGAACATTTTGGCCTTACAAAGAACGGACCCATAAGAAGGCCATTTTGGGTAAAAAAAAAAAGCTTTTCATTTCGTTATAAAACGCGTTGGAAGTTATTTAATGCCAATATAATACTCATAACTACTAATTTTAAGTAATTTCCATCAATATATTCTTAGTTATACAATGGTGTTCAAGTAATGTTCGATGAGCTTTTTATAGATCATAAAAATATACTGAGCATTTAATGTTTCGCTTAAGTGATAGAGCTTATTTTGTTATTTTAGTAAAAGCGGATATATTTTTTCTTGCACCTCTAATTTTAAGTTTAACGACTGATGTATATTATTGGCCTTGTTTAGAGCCGTGTTTCTTGCAAGGCCATTTGGAAGACCTTTGTAAAACTCGAGTTTAATAAATAAAGTGATTAAATTTAGGTAAAGAAAAGTGATTTGTATGGTACATAATAAAACAAAGTACAACCTAATAACTTGTTTCCTTCATTTATCCAGTAAATAAACGAATAAAAAGCATTTACTCGTTAGAGTGGCCATCCATGGTCCACCCACCTTACTTCTCTTACTTTTTTGTTTACTAGTTACGAGTTTTCATCAAAATTGAATGATGGTTACCTATTTATGAGCACTTCCGTCAATTAATTTGTTTTTACAGCACACGGCGCGTGTTATAAAATATGTCAAGAAAAATTGTGTGATACAGGAAGAGCGTAACGCGACACCGCGCTTACGTCGCTTGCCTCTTGCGCACTTTTCACTCCAGAATCGTGTTCGATCTTAAGGAGCATGTGTCGTCACGCTCACTTTACGTGTTGGAGTTCTCTCGTACATCTGCTGTATGGGTGACAAACGTGCAGTCAGCTCAGTGTAACCAAGGATGTCTAAAAATAAAAAATAAAAAAGGAAGAAAAAAGAAGTTGAGTGCGGAGCAAAGTTATAAAACACTATAATATTATAATAAGTCTATAACAGTTTATTTTAATTTTACTTTATTTTTTTTTATACAATTATTTTTTTAATATTTTTTCTATACGTCTTGGACTCTAGTTCAACAAATTAATAGTATTACCAATTTTCTGAGTACAGCTATCGCTCCATAATCACTGGAACAAAAAATAGGTTTATGTTACTAATATATTATGGTGTACAAGATTTACCGCTTGTATTGAGAGTTCCATGTTGTAGGTTCCCTATTGGGTTGCAATTTTCGATCTACTTCATAAATAGAAAAATATTCACTCTACTAGATTTTCACTAGGTATCGATGAACTATTTTTGAAATAAAAAACGTACACATATAATCAAGATTGTCATTAGATTTTAGAGTTTAATAATGTAAATGCAAAACGAGTGAGAATATGAGTACTAAAGTTTGTCAACTGTGAAAGTAGTACCATCCGCAGATACGAGATTTATGATGCGCCAGTCCCACTCGCACTTGGCCGTTTTTTATACTATAAATAGGCAAACAAGGGGAAATAATGAGGCATATGGAATAAGCAAACTTAAGCATTCGCTTATAGGTTATGCAGACGTACACCTCCAAACCTCCACTTCAATGAGCCACCAACATATGAATTACACCGCACGATACGCGATAGCATAGCATTAATTAAGGTAATTTTGTGTGAGCGAAGTACCTCCCCCGGTCATGTTGGCTTCCACTGCAATGACACTATCACCTACAAACGGTGTCTATGTTATGTCAATGTTTACGAGCTACATATTACAACTTCTCGCTTGCCTCTTAAGAACAAAAACTAAGAACTCCACTCCAAGTCTGGAACACAGACCAAATCATTAAAATTTAATTCCCTTGCACGTAGTGTACTTAATTTAAACAGCGATGTCTCTGGGAATGCAAACTCCTCTGTACTCGCCAACACTTGGTCTGAGTCTTCACGCCAAGACTTACAACTCCGCTAGTTGCTAAGTTCGTTTGGTACGTTCCACTTGGCACGGCATGTCTTGAAGTGGAAACTTTAGATTTTTTCACTATAGTGAAAAAGTTTCTAGACTGCCACGCTTACTAGTGGCTGAAATGTGAACCTTATGCTAGCAAATTTTCATTTGTGCGTATACATATTATGTAAACATATCGTCATTGTCTTTTACTTAGTTTTTTCCTAGCACTTAATTCCTAATATGATCACTAGAACTCGTTACATTCGGTGAAAGTGCTGCCTCTATGATTCGTGCACGGTCCCTATAATATAATATTCTGTTTAGTTTGCTCGTCCTTAAAAATAATGTCTAGATCTAAACCCAGTACAGAGAATTGGTCGCAAGCGAAGTGTTGTCATTTGAAAGTGCATCGAGTCTACCTTTAGACGCGCGCGGAACTTCGATAGATAATTAATTCGAGGACTCCTGGACTAAGTCTTATGAAACGTAAAAAAAGGGGAAAGATAAATTATTAGATTTCATCTAATTTATTATTATTCATTTGTTCCCATTAAAGTCCCGGATAACCTACTAAGAGTTTAGCTGAAAAAAATAATTATAGAATTCGGATTAACAGGTTCTAGCTAAATGAATTAGCTACTACCAAAAATACCTTTTTTTTTCGTTTTTACTTTACTCATTAGTTATAGGAGTAATTGAAATAAACCCAGAGCAAAACGATCTTTAATCACCTCAATAAAAAAGCCTTAAGATTACGCGAATATTACTCATACACACAAAACAACATAATCCGCACATGGACAAACAAAGACTAAAATTAGTAAATTAAAGGAACATTCAAACCTCAAATGTTTGTTACATGTCGGCTATAGATAACAAACAATCATGCGCAGATTTGAGTTTGTCTAAATATGTTTAGTTATAACTATACCATGGGGATGTTAGAATTCGAACAAAATTTTGCTGTTTTGCCTAAAAAATAATCCCTTTCCAAGATATTATTTCTATTGTACAAGATTGCCTGTTTAATAAATATTAATATTAAAAAAGAAAATTTGGAGGCCATTAGGCAAGATATATTGTCACCTTTGAGACGGAGGTTCATACCAAAATTAAATATTCCTTTTTCCTTCAGAACAAACGTCTTGTTTGTTTATTACAAAACTAATTGTCGTAATTTATTCAGCCGTTATAATATATACGGGAGAATTATTCATGACTTCATCAAACTGTTAATTTAAAAGTCCGTCGTGTCAAACGTTTACAGCTCACGACTACGACACGTGTACGATATTCGTCAGACGTTTTCGCTACTCAACAGCAAATGCCAAAATACAAATCTAAATATATATTATTAAGAGTTATTGTTATAACAGCGTCGCATTGCGATCGGCACTAATGGGAAGTTAGCTCTTGCTTATAAAACACTAATATTTGACATGCTGTGATTACTTGACCCTTCAAATGTTTTTTTGAATAAAAAGTATCCTATGCAATTTCTTATATCTTTAGCGATGTGTTCAAAGTTTCATTATAATCGGTTTAAAATAAGTAAAAGTTAAAATAGAGTAGTTTAAGTGTGAAATCGTAACAAACAAACTTATATTCACATTTACTATCTTTATATGATTACATCCTCAATACTGAATTTATATTACATCCTCCAGTAAGAGGTAGTGCCACACTGCATACTTGCAAGCAGCCAAAATGGTCCGGCATGGGAGGTATGGGGAGGTACCACTCGCTTACACGAGACCGGTGTGTGACAGCTGTGCTGTCGCGTTTCGTGCGGTGTGTAAGTAGCCGGTGGCTCATGGAGGTGGAAGGAGAAAGGGGGGGGCAGCGTATCTGTATAGTCTTTATGCAGATGTCTATTGGCGTCGGTAGTCATGAAAATGGCTACAACTGCTCGTTTGTCCTATACCATAAAAAATCCTGTGTGTCTTTAAGTAGTAAATAAAATGAATAACTTGAATAATATGGCTTAAAAGTAAAATATTGTTACATTTAATAATGCTTACGTCAATAGATATTTAAAAAAAACGAGGCACGCGCACGAGCAGGCAAACTGTCAAAATATTATAATACTGATGAAAATATATGATGTTTTGTAATCGGAAATTTAATTTTTTTTAAACATAATCATATTACAAGTCATGTGAAATTGACACATTACTCTAAATTTATACAAAATATACTCCAGTCAAGTCAACCACGACTAGGATACCACTTACCGTATCGTATACTATAAACAATTAAAATTAATCTGAATTCATATTAGAGTCGGACTTTATAAAACTTTATTTTTTTGAATAAGTCTTACCAGAATCCAAACTTTTTTTTTCTTTTCTTTATCCGTTTTATTTGACGTTCAATTGCATTCGATTTCATTAACAGACTTTATATCATCAATTTGTGAAGTAAAAAGTTTTCTGCGTACAGTTTTATCTTTTTATGATAAAAAATGTTATACTTTAGGGGTTTCTTTTGCTTTCTTATTATAGTGCCTAAGATAATTGTTATATTTCTTGCACAATATTTTAGGCTTGCTATTAAAAAGTTTTTTCTTTTCCTTAGAAATTCTTAACTAAAAATTATTATCATAAAATAGAAAGCTCATAGAAAATTATTAGAACGTTTTATATAACCTTCATTACGTCATATTTTCTATTTAAATATTGATAAACATTTAAACCGAAAGTATAAGTTGTACCCGTTTATATTGTATTGGTGCCAAAAGCAATTTCTCGTGTTTAGTTTTAGGATTTCTAGTATTGCGCAATGATATAATTAAACTTGTATCATTTAACACATATTTTTTACTCGTATTAGAACTCTAGAATCTTAGTAGGCACAACTCGTAGTTCTTTTAAGAAAAATCAAGATATTCTCTAAATTTATAATATTTTTCAAAAAACATTAAATATATTTTTATAGAGAATGTTTTTATCAAAAAAATGAAGTACCAACTCAGTTCGATTCTAGATTTCAGTCTCCTTGGTTCACAAAATATAATTTTGCATGCCTTAAGCGCGAGCGTAGGTATGCTCTACTCTCGCCTAAAAATCAAAAACTGGGTTCGGTCAGAGTTTTATTTTAAATAAATAATAATATAGTGCTTAAAGTAGGTTGGCCTTCATACCACAATAAAAGAAAACATCAATGGTCATTTTTCTAAACAATAAACAGCAATCCAACCCACAATTTAGATAAAAAAATGAATTTTTCAGAAAAAATTCTATGAAAAACATATAACATTCTCTCTGTAATCTCCATAACTTTTGAAAAACATAACTAATCGATTTAAATTTTATTTCAATAGGTCCGTAAATCTATTGTGACGAACTGATTAGAAAACCATAACTCAATTATTATTCGTTTTATTGTAAAAAATCAAATGTGTACTGTTGAAACTAAAAAATTTACATCTTAGGCAGCCTAATATACAAATACAAAAAATATAAAACCCCTCAACAGTGACGTTTACCCTCAGAGTAAACGTCAAAAATGTGTCAACAGTGAGCTTTACTCTGAGAGTAAAGCCACTTGAGACTTTATTTTCACAACGTTAGAGTGTATAATTGAATAAATCGCGTTCGCGCACTTAAAACATTATGGTAAGAGACATTCTTTATGGTTAAGTTTTAATTGCGTCATTCATATAAGCTGCCAGCACAATTTTATTAGTCTAACGTTTATTAATTTATGTTTACCAACGTTTCTCGACTAAAATTATGTAATTTATATTGGTAATAATCGCTTTTATCTGAAGCAGTTTTTATTTTTACATTATGATGTCTAATAAATATAAAATAACTTATTTTCTTTAAGATTCAAGTTTACCATAAAACTATTTGAAAATTAAAAATAAAAAAAGCAATTTTTGGTGAAAAACGTATATGTTATCATGAGTATCTAATTTAAATAACATACGTATGACACGAGTGCTTAAGGCATGCACATTTGGTTTTACCAAACTTTTTTAAATCATATTTTCCCTCTCCTGTGAAATAAAGATTTTGCACTTGTATCATTTATCACAGGAGGCACTGAATTATAATTTGCATCACTATGCAATGTGAGAAACACTACATATTTAGGCAAAATCTTTATATCATAATACACTTATGTACACTACTACTCTACAGTACTACCCTGCAGTTGGCAGCAAAAAGCAAATATCCGTTCGCTGCAGCGGAATATTAAATGCTAGTGCACTCTTAAATAAACATAGAAATTTTCTCCAAACGTGTATTTACTATAATTTTGTTTTATAGTATATTTCATTAACAAAAAAATATACAGTTAGACTTTTATGAATGACTTGCTATCGAAGTTTCACCTATGTGTACATCCGAAGGGAACCATTACTTTTGTGGGACGAAAAAATATTATGTTACTCCTGAAAGTATTCTATTGTTTGTTAATAATTTGTCCTAAGTTGCATATTCCGTATACCCATTCCCATATATGCCTGTTAAGTACTTAATACCTGAAACAGTAACAGACATACACATTTACCATATAGTTACCGCAGCATCCCGACCATTCGTCGATGTTTGATGAACACTACATTTGTTTAACTGAAATATGAATAATTAAACAACATAACAGAATCAATTAGTTGTAACATAACGAGTTTGTTTTAACTGGTTAATAGTTAAACCTCGGTCAGTATGCGGTTAGTTAGTTAACTCCCAGAGCCGTTTGTACTGAGAACTGAACAAAACGATCGCACAAGTTGTGAGTAATCACAGGATTATTTTACGAGTGAATGTATCTTTATTCTTATTATGTCCTGCGATTTCGTCTGCAAAAATATGTCACTTATTATAAAATTTACACAAAATAAAATAAATAAAAGTTTATATCAGATTTGGTATCCACGTTGGCAGTTTCTATTCTTATGTTAGTATTTTTATTATTATCATATAAGCCGTCTTACGGCTATTTCGACCCAGTGCAGTGGTGCTGGATGGAGCAGTCGGATCTGGCAGCTATCATCTTTAGGATAAATAAAGTGTTTAATAATTTCATTAAACGTAAAGTTACCTTATTCTAAAGACCCTTATTGTTTTCAGACTGAACGAAATATGAGGTATAAAAATATTACGTCAAAGCAAAATTCTTGGTCAGCTTCGACATGTGTCTGGAATTTACTATCGTAGCGAAAGCGAGAAAGAAATATCCTAGAGACTTAAGCGACGTTATACAAATGACGTTAAGTATCTAAAATAAAATTTGCTTATTGTATAAGGATTAGTAAGAGGTAGTGCCACGCTGCATGCTGGCAGCCGAATTGGGTCGGCACGACCGGGGACCTCTCGCTTACACGAGACCGGCGTAAAGTGACAGCTATGCCGTCGTGTTTCGTACTGTGTGTAAGTAGCCCATGGAGGTGGGAGGCAAGAGGAAGGCAGAGCATCTATATGGCCTCTATTCGGACGTCCATGAGCGTCGGTAGTCTTGAAAATGGCTCTGACTGCTAGTTTGTCCCGTTTCAAGGCGACATTTAAAACGGAAAAAGGAAAATGACTTGCATTTACGAACGTAAACGTAGCTTAGTTAAAAGTCTAGTTAGCAGTGCATTGACGACGGCAATGTTGTAACTTTTAACGAATACTGTTCGTTATAGATAAATTGGCCACGGACATGTTTCGAAAATTCCGGAAAAATTGTATTTTGTTCTTTCGAATAATAATAACTGACTCCTGCGGTTTGATCCAAATTTAATATCACCGAAATCTCTGATTTTCTATATAAATTTGACCCCCGATTTCATTCCTTTAGGAGATGACTTTCTAAGAATGCGTTCTTTATGCTCTTACATAGACAAATAACGCGGATATACTCCCATCTATACCAAATTTCAAGTTTTAGGTACATATATAAGTTAGTCAGTTACGTCTATCTCGTCTAGATATATAATTGTATTGCTTTTTTTTATGACTACCACCGATTTTTTTAGTTTCCCCTACACTAAAAATTCGGAGGTAGTCATGAAAATAACGAGTCATTGGAGCCTTTCGATGACTAGGTACTGACGATCATTATAGACATCCGCACAATTTCTACGCAGGTGCATTGCCCTCCTCTCTTGCTGCTCTCCTGTGGGCCACCGGCTACTACTCAAAAACTTTTACTTCACGGTGTATTATATTATGAGTGAGCGGTGTGTGGTGTTATGCAGCATGGCACTACCTTTTAATATTTTTTTATGGTATAGGGGGCAAACAAGCGGTCAACGCCATTTTCATGACTACCGAATAGACATCCGCATGTAGGCTACACAGAAGCACTGCCCTTTCTCTTCCGAGCTCCATGGGCCACCGGCTACTTACACACTATACTTAATATCATTAACTAATTGTTTCTTCGTATCATTAAAATTTTTTGTCAACGTTTTAGTATATTTTTCATTGCATTTCTCTAACTCTAACCAATCTTTTTTCTTGAAAAATGTGGTCAATGTGTCTTCAAAGTTATATTTTTGTATGCATTAAATGTAGCCATTATGATACTGTAATTTAATTTCTATTTACTAAACTTAAGGTCGATTTTCCTTTTGTTTAGCTGTGGAACAGCAAACCACATAGGTTTATCGATGTAGCACTGCTTTCATCTTGATGAGAAAAATGCAGATCTTTCCAGTTTGAACGTGTTTTCAAATATCTAGACTGTGTGGTTTGGCTTTTGATGCGCCGATTTCTAAAGGTGATATGGTGATGTGGAGATATATGGGTAAGGCGAGGGGCTCATAACCCCAGGGATAATACCGTGTTTTATAGCTAAAGAGCCCGTGTAGCAGATTCAATATCAATAAAGTTCATTTACAACAGTTAGTTATTGGCTACGCGTTTGATACCGCAGCTGTTAAATAGTTATACGTAGTAATGACACCAGCATTGGCGTGGCGACATCATTCGAGCCCGGTCATGGCCCTCTTTATGAGCCATTCATTCACACTGACGGAGATACTGCAAGTTTTCCATTTGACAAAAGTCAAAAAGTCAAAAGTCAAAAAGTTTTTATTCAAAATAGAATTACAGGAATTACTTTTTGAACGTCAACAATAAAATCTACCACCGGTTCAATCCTAGCCCTGTCCTGAGAAGAACCGGCGAAACAAACTCAGCGGGCCTCATGTTGTGATATGAAAGATAAAAAAAAAATATAAGAATACAAATACATTTGAATATTATTAATGATATAATACAATACGATTTCTACTTACTTACGACTTACATAGAATACTCATTCTAATAACATAAAATTTAAAAGAAAACTCAGTGTTTTTTATTTCAATATACACAATGTCACTCTTCTTATTAATACTGGTCTAACAATAACGTAAAAATTTTTAACTGTAGATGTAGCAGGGAACGTTAAAGTCTGCAAAAGTATACCTATTATGGTCAGCCAGGTGTGTCCCACTTCTGGGCAAAGGCCTCTCTACTCTCTTTCCACACCTCTCTATCAAGTGACAGACAGTGCCTATCCTTCCGACACTAATCCAGCTTATTTGGACATCGCTGACGGGTTCTGCACTGGGACGCCGGGGATTCTGGAGGGTCCGAAGACAGGTACTTTTGGTCCTTGGTCTTCCTGCTTCACTCTTTCTTTTTCTATGAGAAAGGATTGGCCTCCATACTTACTCTAGGAAAATTTTAGCTTCCTACGGACGCAGTCTCGAAAGAAGACATCAAATATACAATGATAGTTATTTAAACATGAAATGAAACACATGTACTTGATCAAAATGCAACAGAATATTTACGAGAATAACAAAGTCACTCCCATTTTATGTATGTCCATGTTTTTATTCATGTATTTACCTACTGGGCATTTATTCAAGCAAACTGTGTAAACTGACGTAGTTATTCTGAAACTGAGTTCAGTACAAGCGACTGTACGAGCGTGGCTTTGACAACGGAGTGTTCACTATTGGTAAACTGTTATAGTCAGTTCTCGTTAGTATTGAAGTGGTGGCCGACTGACAATACTGAACTTTATGTATTTCTAAAACGAACAGTTTCATTTTAGTCAAATGAAATGACAATCGAAATGATTTTATTAAAAATAGAATTACAAATTAAAATTACTTTTTGAACGTCAACAATTACTTCTACTGCCTTTTCTACCCTAGCACTATCTTCAAAAAAACTGGCAAAACAAACTCAGATTTTAGAGAGAAGTTGTAAGGTAGGGTTTATATATCGTAGGTAACGTAAATAAGTTTCTTTATTCCTTGCTACATCCTGAATAGCTTGACGAATTTCACGTATGAGGTGTCGTAAGATTGGTCTTGTTAATATAAGTAACACTGAGTTCTTTAAAATATATTCAACGCAGTCTGGTTTTTTTTACTCGATATTTTATTTTGGTAGACGATCTAATCCAGCTGAAATAAATATCAACCAGTAACTAAAAGTAACTTAAAGCATTTGTGCCCTGCGATTTCACCGCGTAAAATACGTGCCATTAATTTTTTCGGTAATTTTTCTTTATTGCAGATTGTATTTTTCAACTAATTCAATTAGGAGCTTCTGCGTGAAAGATTTTATTGGATGGAATGATTTTATATAATATATACAAAAATAATAACCGTCTATCACATTAGTAATAAGAAAGTGAATAGATCTACATCATTTTTCATAGAAGTTTTTATAGAATTACTTATAATAAATTTGTGAAAGTACAAATATCGATAAAACTAATTACTTTTTATTATTATTGAACAATTTTTATTTTAGTGAGCAGTATACAAGTGTGTGGAGAGATGGCATTACTAAAGAGCTAGAATAAGGTCTGACCAAATGTATGCATTGTCTCGCGTCTCGCTGAACATCGACCGTAGCGCGCCATGCGGCGTGATATCGAACTAATTCACAAAGCGCTCTTCTCTTTTCCAT
This sequence comes from Calycopis cecrops, assembly GCA_001625245.1. Lineage (NCBI taxonomy): Eukaryota > Metazoa > Arthropoda > Insecta > Lepidoptera > Lycaenidae > Calycopis > Calycopis cecrops. The sequence goes on along the minus strand of LUGF01055483.1, from coordinate 9,800 downwards.
TTTCTTAAAGAAAGATTTACAGAAATTAACTGACAGACAACACACAGTTGAAACAACTGAATGTAAGGAGCTAGAGAAGGAAGAGGAAATAAGGATTTCCTCTTCCTTCTCTAGCTTTATTTGGATCTTGGGGAGAATTGAAAGAGGAATTTTATAAATCATCCCAAACGGAATGACACAGACGTTGAAGTTTTTTTTGATTGAAATTGATAGGGACTACTTGTTATATAAAATTACTTACTACTACTTGATTTATGTAAATTATAGAAATAGGCTATATAATGTGTAAGTGACTCATATCTTCTGGCCACCGCTGGCGCCAGTGCGCAGCGTACCGGGTGCCATACCATCAGTCGGCACAGCTAAAAGATTAATATATTCACATCGTATATCTTTATGGTTACCGATAAAATATCGTATCGACAACGTCGAATATTATAAATAAATCGATATTATAAATAACGTCATTAACGTACATTTTGGTGGCAGACCGCAATTTCGCTACATTTAATGAGGTCAAATCGATTTTGTAGTGATGTGACAGACAAACGAGCCGTTTTCATGACTACCGGTAGGTACCTATAGACATCCGCATAGAGGCGGTGCCTTCCTTTCTCCTCCCACCTCCTTGGGCCCATGACCTTGTGGGATCTAATTGGCAAGTGAAGCTAATGGAAAAATCGAATAACCAGTAAAACATGTATTATAATATTTTTATTCAATATTGCACATGTATTATTGTGATTTAAAAATATTAAGCTATATTTGAAGGTAAGATTCTGAAAATAACTGAAGAAATCTTCAAAGATATTTTCAAAAGTTTATACGTTTAAATTAATATAACAGCAAGCAGCTACGAAATTTTAATTATCATAGTTGTAACTAGTTATTTAACATTGAATATGTTTTAGATTAGATAAAATTGTCCATGTACTAAACTTCATCTTATGTACATTGTACAGTATTATTACAACTGATGCCGATAACTCCTCTGTATTGAGTTCTTGTTGTTGGTACTAATATATTTACTTCCCATCCCTTCGATTTTCCGGGTTTCTGCTTGCAATTAATATTCTATGACGCGGTCTATAATACCGGAAGTCCAATTCCGACATCATAGATTTTAAATTTTAAAATAAATATCGATTCTGTACGCTGCATTACAAAGGTATTTCTCTAATTAGAAATACCTTTGTAATGCACCCATGTAATGTCTATTAGGTCATCGATATACATACCATGAAAATCCTTATTATTGAAGTTACTCTTATATATTATATTATAGACATGTTGTTATATAAGTATTTTATTTTAAGTGGCACAGTGAAAACATATTATTATGATTTTTTTCTCACACGAACACAAACGATTACGTGTCAATATTGATGATATTGTAGTTAAATATAAATTATCCTTACCATACATTGTCTTCTCAATTAAAAAAGCGTTTAAAAAACGTAAATAAACCGTCGTGTAGTTTATTTTCTCCTTAGTATTAATGAGTACCTCTTTCAGAACCATTTTGTTGACGTTGCCTAGAAAACTGTAATGTAGCCTAAATAACAGTTTTCTAGGCAACGTCCACTTTTGCGATCCACTTTAAGGAACAGTGTAGTGGCGAGTTTGTGTAATAGTAATAATATCTGGGAACTTTGCACACCACGTTAATCTAGCCCGGTGTTAGTACCATAAGGACTTGTGTTACGGGTACTAGACAGCGGACGGAAATATATTTAATATCTAATATATAAAATTCTCGTGTCACAGTTTTCGTTGCCATACTTCTCCGAAACGGCTTGACAGATTCTCATGAAATTTTGTAAGCATATTGAGCAGGTCTGAGAATCGGCCAACATTTATTTTTAATCCCGGTATTCCCACGGGATCGAAAGTTACGCGGGTGAAACCGCGGGACACAGCTAGTCTAATATATAAAATTCTCGTGTCACAGTTTTCGTTGCCATACTCCTCCGAAACGGCTTGACCGATTCTCATGAAATTTTGAGAGCATATTGAGCAGGTCTGAGAATCGGCCAACATCTATTTTTCATCCCGATATTTCCACGGGATCGAAAGTTACGCGGGTGAAACCGCGGGGCGCAGCTATTAGGTACATATTTTTGTGTGCGTGTGTATGTCTCTGAACTTCTCTTAAACGACTGGACCAATTTTGACGAAATTCTTTGTGTGTTAAATTTATGCGATTTGAGAATGTTTTACATTCATAAATCGCCCTTCAGATGACGCTGCAGTCCTATGAAAGAATTAAGGCGGGTGGGACCGCTGGGCGCAGCTAGTGTTATATAATTATTTTTTTTATATATTTAACATTTTTACTATAGAAATACATATTATAATACATAGATAAGCATCCATGACCTAGACGCGATTCGAACCCGCGACCCCTGGCGCAACATGCTTCACTTTTCCGAGCTATGTACTACTGCACCAGCCGATCTTCATGTATGAATTGATAGATTGAATAATAATATTACCTACATTAGAGAGAACTGGTCTATTTTTTTATAGTATTATTTCCATCACCCATTCTGTACTACAAACGAACATCTGGGACAAAATTACCCGAAAATAAAATTAATTGTTTCCCTTGGGAATACACAACTAGTAATAATAGGTACATATTTCTATCAACAAACTCGGAAAAAAAATTACAACTTCCATAGCGTTAATTTTCCGTCAAATAACATAATTATTTAAAAGTGGCCTAATTTATGCTAAGTAAGTTAATTATGCAACACCAGCCAGCATTTTTTACCACTATCTTCCACAAAATGTGGACAATAAAAGTAATTTATGGCCCGAAAAAGTTTACAAGCAACGCCTGTAAGTGTCAATAAATAAATAGGCACAAGACACGTATACCACGCGTTAATTTGCTGTCATCTTACCAACATAACATGACCCGCTACGCAATATACGAATAACCGTAACAGAGGCCAATATCAATTTTAAATAAGTCCAGCATAACTTGAGCTATGTGAATATGCAAACCCTGTGCTATGCGGTTCCATTCATTATATGGTTTTCTGCGTAGAAATGACACAAGGGAGCGCTGAAAATGATGTGGAATTCGAAATTTAACTAACTACCATGCACACAGTTCGTATTGTTCGAAATTTGGAATCTTTGAAATATTCAAATAATTGTAGAAGTTTGACCACTACTGGTCAGATTTTGCATAATACGGTCGTAATAGTAAATGAGGTTGTGTTACGTTGAAGACTTACAACTAAATAGTAGTAGCAAGTAATAGAAGCTCGGTTGAATTGTACTTATATTTCAGGACTAATTCAAATTAAATTTAGCGTAGACTTTCTTTGTAATTCATTTAAGTGACATGAATTAGGTTTTTAAGGTGCTTTTAAAGTTCTGTGGCTTAAAAGAAAAAAAAAAGGAATCCTTATAAGATCACTTTGCTGTCTGTCTGTATGTCTGTCATGCCCGCGTTCAATCTAAATATGCAAAAGATGAAGAAGAAGAGCTTTCTCTTGAAGTACAAAAAACAAGACACATCTAAGTCAATCCAATCAAAATAACAGCCTGTTTTTACCCGCCTTATAAGGCAGCTATGTTAGCTCTACATCATATATAAAATATTAAAAGCATACTCTCAACTTTATCGACACGTCCGAACCATTATTTACTAAGCATTTTTAAGAAAGAAGACGAAAATTTTACGTATGTAACACGAGGGAGCGATAAAATGATACACTTAAATACGTAAGCTTCTACTTTTTGAAATTTCACTGTCATTTGCACGAGTCACTTGGTAGGGCGTCATTGAAATTTAGACGCAAACTAGAAGATTTACGACGAATTAAATTTTTGGTTAACCACCGTTTTATTATGAATAATATACAAATAATATAATATACACAATAAATCATTTGCGACAAAAACACTCCACCTAATAAGAACGTTCACATAATATACATATACAAGAATATAGCATAGGTTTATAATTTAAAAGCAGGAATTTAAAAAAGAAAGAAAAATCTGTTTACCTTTTTGTACTAGTGGTAAGCATTATCAGTATTTCGTAAGGATAAGGATAACCCGGATCGGAACAAAAACCGGAAATCACTTTTATATAATATGGGTATGTTATTGGACGTCAGTAGGTACAAAATGACTCCGATTTATTTGCCCCTTTAGTATGTAACAGCAGTACATTCACATAGGATTGCCGAGGGTATTAAAACTAATTATTTATCTTAAAAATCTACACATTAATAGTGCTCTACAGTTCGTAGCACACGCTCGTAGTGCCTCGTAGCTGTGCTACGAGTGAACGTATCTCTACTTGCATATGCCATTTATCAAGTTTCTAGCGTCATAACATTTTTCACTTAGAAAACTTTAACTGTTTATACAGGTCGCTAGGAGCAGCTGTTTGCAAGCACCTTGAAGCCCTAACTATTGATGATAATGATAGAACCTTTAATATATTTTCTTACAAAAACACGCGTAAAGGTGCAGTACGTCTAAAAGGCACTGATTTACTGATGTTGGTCCACAAACACTGTGTACACGCGCCGGTAATGTCTCCGGCGGCAGAGCGAATACATGCGAGTACGGATGCGCTAACTTGTAGCTAACTGAGAATGTAGTTAACTTAGTAAGCAATGGCATTCGTGCACTCCTAAAGGGGACTTTACGTAAAGTTTCCTATGAGAAAATAGTACTTTAACACGTGGTTCAATAAGTTCCGAGACTAAGTACTAAAACAAGGTTTTTTTTATAAAAATATTTTTTATTCATCAACGTAGTCTCCTCCAAGAGCGATACAGTCGCTTCAACGCTTTTCGAGCCCGTGCGTGTAGAATTATTTTATTTTTGGCTTTAAAATATTATGCCTCCGTTGCTCCAACGATAACTTCACTATTTGAAACAAATTTCTTACCCTGGAGCATTTTTTTGCGATCTGCAAACAGCCAGTAATCGCTGGGGGCCAAGTCTGGCGAATAAGGGAGATGAGAAAGCAATTCAAAGCCAAATTCACTAATTTTGGCCATCGTTCATACAAACTTGTGACAAGGCGCGTCGTTCTGGTGAATTTTTTTTTTTTACAATTTTATTTTTGTTCATTTGAGGCCGTTTAACCGCAATCGTACTTCAATCGCTCCAATAAGCACATGTAATAGTCACTATTTATATTTTGTCCCTTTTCAAGGCAGTCGATGAAAATAATTCCATGCGAATCCCAAACCCCATCCTAGTAGAATTTCGGCAACGAGCCGCTTCTAAAGAGACGATCCATCTGAGTACTGAGAGTACAGTACACAAGTGTGCGCGCAAACACAAGTTCACCCTCTATTCCCTTTTACTCACATTCTGATGGGACGGCAGTCCGATACTACCGGAAAGAAATCAGGCGCAGGACCGACGGCTTAACGCACTCTCCGAGACACGGAGGTCATACCTCCAACTTTAGACTCCGGGCTGTTATTAGAAATCCCAATAACAATTGTTGTTCCGAATTGTGTCCTCTCATTTGTAGTTGAACATGCTTACCCCTAGATCATGAGGCAGTCAAATCTCGCTTATTGTATACAAGTAAAAGGTGGCTGTATTGAAGCCGAATTGGGCCGGCACGGCCGGGTACTTACTTCACGCCGCAATCTGAGAGGAACCCTTTTACGCCTGCACACACAAGAGACACAGGGATTGCAACACCGTCAACATTTAGACAGGACGTTTATTATAAATGTAGAAATCCCAGTTATACCGTTCCGATCCGGGACTCGAATCTGAGACTTCAAGTCTGGATTGAACATTTTTTTTGATAGTACAGGGGGTCAAACGAGCATTCGGAGCCATTTTTATGTCTACCGACGCCCTTAGTTATCCGCATAGTTTATACACAGATGCGTCCCCCCTTCCTACTCCTCGACCCCTCCGCGCTATGGGCTATGCTGCAATGCTTACAGTAAATACAGATTTATTTTAAATTATCAGACCACAGACAAGCAATTCGAGATTTTTGATGAATACCGACACCCACAGATATTTGACTTATTGAGAAGTAGATGGGTTAACTTCTTTCCTCCTCCCCTCCCATGGGCCATCCAAAACTCACAAGCCACACAAAACGTTACTCATTTACAAAAAAGTTTGACTTGAAACTCCGTTTAACGTCATCGGTGTCATGTCAACGAGAAGTGCTATTCCGGTCGTGCCGGTGCAATTCACTAGCTCTTACTAAACTTACTGTTACTATTCAACTATGTATAGATACAGCCTCATTATAAGTGCTTATATTATAAATACATTAATTCCCATAATTAATATATAAAAACGAAACTTGGATTTTCATAGAGGATTTCAAATGAAAACACAAGTCCAGCGGTCCAATTAATTATAAAATATCTCGACAGGCTCTTGTGGCGTATTTTATAAGCTGTTGTTACTGCAACTTCTTAACCCTCGACCTGTCGCACCTTTTTTCTTCCGTGAGTAGTCGCGCGGGGTCTCTAGGGACCCCAAAAAGAAAACTACAAATTTATTTTGTTATAACAATATTTTAAGCAGTATTATGGCTGAATACAGTTAAGTAATAAGGCTACTTTAAAATAAAATAAAAACATTTCAAAACACTTATTTATTTTTAAAATTAGACATAAAACAAAAATGAGGAGCATTATTTTCCATATTTTTAACAAGTTTAATTTAATATAGCTTCTTTTATAAGAAACTAAATATTTTCTTTTCTTTTTATAATTATTTGAGATAAGAATAAACTTAAAAATAATACTAAACAGAAATCAACGAAAAATTGACAAAAAAAATATATACTTTCAGTCCTTGTAAATGACCTTAGTTATTTCTTTGAACGCAATCGGTGCATATGGCTTCCGATGGCTGGAGCTGTTCATCGTTACTACTATCGCATTCTTGTTCTGTGTCACTCTCGTGCTCACTAACTTCATCAAGAGAATCCGACATCCCTTCATCAACTTCTTCACCACTAAGGATATCTTCATTTTCCTCTTCCAAACCACCCCAAAATATGTTGCCTCCAAATGTCGTCCATTTTATTAGACCTTTAACAGTATTAAAACCTCACGAAACAGATAAACACGAACCCATTAAGACTATTATCACGAATTAAGTGCATAAACTAAAAATATTACGATAATAAAACCAACTTCAAAGTCATGTAAAGTAAAATAATGGAAAAACTTTACTTACTCGAGTCGTCGCGTGGGATCTTTGAGAGCCTCGCACAGAAACACACTCCCATAACATACTGTGCTTGCGCACAAACTGAGTGCAGCGACCGCGGGCGCCGAGTGTAATCCTTCTTAGGAAGGTAACTAAAGTTTGGGATTCGTGTAAGCATTGTATATGTATATAAAAGGCACTTTTCTAAAACCTAGGCTTTTAAAGACCCCGCGCGACGGGTCGAGGGTTAATCTCCACAAAACGTAGTTAGCTCACATATTTAACTTGATTCGAATGAACCGCAGCGTAAAGTTCTCGAGAAAAACTGTTTATTTATAAACTGTTTAAGTCACTTTTAAATTCATGAAAAATACTCGAAGAAGTCGAACTACAGAAAGTGTCGGGTAGCCGGAGCTATTTATATGCTATATATACTATCTTTCCCGATTTTGTCTGCAATCATAAGTTTTACCTTTTTTTCTTTTAAGGTTATAATATATATTCTAGTTTGCCTTTTAAGGTGTATCACGGTGTAACACTACTGACAACTATGGTTATTTGAATGATTGTTATGCAGGTGCGTCGCCTTCCTAACCTCCTTCCTTCCAATGAGGTTTCTACTCGCAAACCGCACAAAACTCGACAGCATAGCTGTTACTTTACGCTAGTACTAGCTGCATGCAAGCATGCACCTCTCACTAAAACAACTTATATAATAAATGAAATAATGAATGATCTGCATTTTACAAAGTTTTTCTAAGACTGATACCGATCACACTTAGATACTGAATTTATTTTCTTCTCTTTACGAATAATTTGAATAAAATTGCTTGAACGTGAAAGTCGTGAAAAATGTTTTAGAAAAAATATTGAAGGCACGCTATTACCTTTCAAGATATTACAACATTTGAATAAATTATTGTAATAATAAAGCTGTTTCATATTCTACAATTTTATAATATTCAGAATTATGTTACAACTTATGGGAAATGGAAATATTTATGAATATTGTAGGTATACATTATTGTACCTTCACAAAAAATGGTACAAACTCGAGCGAACCATCACGACTATGATACAATTTATGGTCGCCGCATACCTATCAACTCGGAAAGGGATCGTAAACGCCTCGCCTAGAAAAGCGAACACAATACGATTACGTTACGTTTCCCATTAGTGTGCGTTGCAGTATGAAGTTTCATACAAAAAATATTGACCTGCTCGAGGTGATACAGTTACGATCCCTTTCCGAGTCGATAAGTGTGCTACGACCATTATCGTATCGTATGCTATAAATAATTACAATTGATCATTCATGTGAGAGTCGGACTTTATAAAACTTTGTTTTTCGAATTAGACTCAACTGATTCCAAACTTTTACTTTTTCGTTCCTTCATTTTTCCGTTTCGTTTTTCGTTTCCGTTTTTGTTCCGTCATACGACGACCAGGCTGGCGCAGTGGTACAGGGCTCGGATAAGTGGAGCATGTTGCGCCAGGGTTCGCGGGTTCGAATCCCGCCTTGGTCATGGATGTTAATCTTAAATATATAAAATTTGCTTAAATTTTAAAAACATATTAAATATATTCTGTTGTCTAGTACCCGTAACACAAGTCTTTACGGTAGGTACTTAGCACGGGGCTAGGCTACCGTGGTGTGTAAAGTCCACAGACATTTATTTATTTATTTATTTATTATTATTTATTTATTCATCTGTTTTATATTTTGATATTAATTTTTTTGGGTTTATTTAGATTTTTTGTTTGGTGTCCTTGAGAAGCATTTTGGCAGCATACCTGCACCCAACGTGGCACTACTACCTTTAAAAGTAATTTAACAAAGCAATACTTTTCTTTAGGTTGAATTTAACCGCAGATTTAAATCCGATGTATTTAAGCCGGTCGATGTTGTCATTTCATCAGTCTGAACTCTAAAGCCTCTTCGGTCGCTTCTATTTTATGTCGGGTTACAGAATCCATTTGTTCAATGATTTCGCAAAGTTACTTCGGGAAAATTTTATCTGTGCATGCGCTTATTCGATTTCCGTAGTCGTAATTACGTAATCATGAGTTTTAAGTTGTTTAAAAGTTAATGTATTATTTAAGCTGTTTAGAATATGACGATAATCTTGAGAGAGTCTCAAAATCCATTCATAAGACCAAAAACGCTGTCTTATCCGTTTGGCATTTATGTAATAAATTACTATATTTCGATGGATATATTCCTTGTTCATAAGTCTACAAAAAAACCGAGTAAACACAAGCTAGGCCACTAATATACTAAAACTAAAATCATAAATATGAACATAATACCAACTAAACCGCAAAAATCTAAACGACCTCCAAAGAAAGAAGTAAAAAAAAAATTTCAAAATTTCACATAATATTGGTATGTTTTTATTATTCACAAAATATAATATGCAAATTCTATATGAAATGGATTTTTTTTTCTATATAACAATATTCCGACATGAATTTTTACCGAGTGAGATTACCACGAGGAAGCCATAAGAAGGCTTAATGTGGAATTTCATTAAAACAACTCGACATCGCAGCCGGCGCATAATCGGTGGATCATGTGTGTTCTCATATTGTGTTGAGGCTACACTGGGAGATGG
>LUGF01055476.1:10871-37929 GCA_001625245.1 Calycopis cecrops | reverse complement strand
ATAACAGTTTCCCCGCGTAAACAAACAGCATGAGAAGGTTTAAAACTGATAGATCAGGCGACCCTTCATGCGAGGCGACTGAAAGTCGAAACCTGGGGCTATCTCTAGGCCTTTTCTATTTCGAGCTAAATACTCATTCGTTTCTTCAGAGTCATCCAGAAGGATCCATCAAAAGAGTTTTACTTTGGTACATCCTTCATTTATCTCTACCTGGTACCAACCTATCACGGCAACTAATGGTTTCTTTTTTGTTGCAGGTAAGCCTGGAAGCCTCCTAGATGATTCACAGGGCTCTCATACAGATTATGTGGTTTCATCGGAAGGAAACGTCAAGCAAAAGGTATATGTTTTTACTAGTACCTTCAATAAATATTTTATCGTGTTAAAATTTGTAAAGTAATTACAATAATTTATTTTATTTGTCTTATCTATTGTGCATCTTCCATTGAAAATGTCTGTACTGTGCATAAGTTATTCATATTTTTATTTTACAAGTCATTGAAACTTACACGAATATTGTGAGACCCCACGTATTTTACATATTCCCCGGGAAATATTAGTTGAAATATTATTATAATGTAAATCACCCGCTTAAGTAGGCCTTCCACTTCGGCCTGTACCTTTTTGATAAAATCTGCGCAGAGTCGGCGCCGACACGTTTGCAATGTTATCTTATGGGTTCACATAAAAAGAAGCAGGTTTTCGGCGCCTACAGGTAGCCCATTGAGTGCGACAGACGCCGATCGGCGTCTTTCTTTTTCCTTTCCAGGTGCGGCAGACGCCGATCGGCGTCAGAAAATTATCGGAGTTTATATGAGTTAGAATTTAGACTACAGTATATTATACAAGTTGAGAATTTGAAATCAAAAGTTGTCGAAATTCATAAGTTATTTTATGCAATAGATTGTCAGTTTTTCAAGCGTGTTAGCTGATGATATGATACTTCCCCGGTCGTGCCGGCCCAATTCGTTGCATAGAGGGATGTAGTCTCAGGCACCATGCATGGCGCTACCTCCTCCTATGCAGCATGGCACTGCCTCTTCCTAATACACATTCGAATCATAAGGACTTGTGTTGCTTGACAACCGAAACGTAATTTATATTTCTTCTTTACTAAATTAAATAAATTTTTTTATAATATGAGGGGACAAAACAGCAATAGGAGCCATTTTTTGACTACTGACGCCCACAGACATCGGCACAGAGGTTGTAAGGATGTATTGGTCTTCTTCCTCCTCCTCCCTTCATGGACCACCGGCTACTTACAAACCGTCACAATATGAACCGTGTAATTACGTTTACTTTGTACCTCAGTGTAATTAATTACAGATATGGTTACCGCTAAGCCCAAAGGGTTTGTAAATTTCAAAGCCGCGTAATACGGATTTTCGGAGGCTAAAAATGGATCTACGAACCAACGAGGGCGCAATATACTACCTCCGCATTTTTACTTTTCTTGATACAATTACATTTACATTGGTCTGATCGATATTGTCAGGACATAGCCCCCTTTTTAATAAACATAGAATAACTTTATCCAAGTAATAACCTTGTAATAAACTGACAAGTCAAATTCAATATTAAAAATCACATGAAACACAATATAATTCTTTTCATCTATAACTTTAGAGTCATCATTAGATAAATTTATTTTATTTAGATAAAGTCATAAACCGGTTAAGATAATTTTTGATCAGAATTTAATTAGAATAGTTAAAAATTAATAAAAGTACTTTCGAGTAAAATATAATTCACCACAGAGTAAAGGCTAAGCAACCTTTAGCCTTTACCGTTATTGCTATATTATATATAGCAATAACACACGGTAAAGGCTAAAGGTTGGCTCATCGGGTTGCTATTGGTGATCGTCGGCAGGTGACAAGTGTGGGTTTGGGGCTTCTTTTATATGAGCAAACGAGCAGTCTAGCTCACAGAATGAGTTAGATGAAGTTGTTAGGTGAGGAAATGCTTGTCACAAATAGCGGATGCGAGTATTGACAGTTACAGTATGCAAGGGAAATATATATAGAAGTGATTTACCTCTCGTAAATAGAAGTAAGCGGTGGCGCTGTTGGAACAAGGGTCACAGGTTCATTATAATGGATGTCCTAAAATTAACGCAAAATTTGAATTAAACAGAAAACACAGTTTTTAGCATTTTTATTGATTTTTTTATTGGATCGTAAAGTACATAGGAAAAAAATATTTATGGAATAACACACCAGGCAGATAGCCTCCACGGCTTTCCGGTCAGGTTGGCCGAGCGCTCTTTGGAAAGTCCAGCAACCCATTAACACGAGAGTTCAAAAGTAAACAGGTTGTTCTCCTTGTATTTACTTAATTATTAGTTTATTTAATTATATAATTTACTTAATTATTAAAGTCAACATCTCGTTCAAGCCCGTTAGACTATGTACTTAATGATGACAATAGCGGTCACTGTTAAATGTTGATACTTAGTACAAATGTTTGTTATTACAAAGAGATTACAAAATAAACAAATGCTACATATGAAATAAGTCACATACATAAGTCATTCACTACTTGACATTTAGGATACAGAATATCTACGTCACAAGACGCCTGGTATCCGAAGTATACCATAACCCTGGTCTTACGTGGTCCCGTGTATGAGTGCCGAAACGGACGGACATATACCTATACGCATTTAACCGACAATAAAATGAATTAATAAATTACGCATTAGGACTGCATTGTACTAAATTTTAAAATTGGCGCGAAGTGAGATAAAATCTTTTGCTTTTTAATAGGATTTCTTCGAATTCCTTCCCTTACTGCTTTGACCATCTTTTTCGTACGAACACTATGTAGACGGCCAGATCTTTCTTTGTCACAAACAGAGTAAGTCTCATTATAATTTATTAAACAATTATATATATTTATTAATAATAGCCCGATACCAAACATTTGACCTGGTTGACCGAGCTTCGCTCGGTTTCGCTCAGAAAATGTCTATATCTTGAGAACCGAGCTTTTCTCGAACCTGGGACCTTGATAAATCGATTCCTTGAGCCGAAAAACCCCTAATCCGTAACTTTCATGAAAATCGTTGGAGCCGTTTCCGAGATCCTGATAACACATATATATATAAATATACAAGAATTGCTCGTTTAAAGATATTAGATTTTACGCTTACTTTGTTTTAACTTGAAGTGGTAGCTCTAACTCAATCTTACGTTGTCTCAGATGCAAACACTATCAATGTTTTAGTAAAGTGTCAGTCAAAGATCGAGAAATGATCCTAGCCAATTTCAACAACCTTGATAACAAGACTGAACAAAATGCGTACTTGATGGGTTTAATATCATCATTTCCAACTGCAAGTCATACGATTTGTAATCCGCGAAAATTCAGAATGAGTACTTTTAAATATAAAGTGAGAATAGGACTGGAAGACATTACTGTTTGCATGCTATCATTTTGCTGTTTTCATGGTATATCTGTAGGTCGGGTCAGACGTTTACAAAGCTTAATAGCTGCAAACATATTGACACCTAAAGATCAACGAGGCAAACACACAAAAAACAGAGTGAAAAAAACACCAGAAGCTATTTTAAATTTAATATGTGCTGATTTAGGTCTGTAATCAACTTAAACTTTTCATAATAGTTTAAATTCAGTTGCCAAATAGACTTTAAATCAATCAGATTTATTATAAACGTCAAGACTTTAGAACAAATTATCTATTATGATTTTGTATTTTGCATATATGACATAATGTTGAATTCACTAGAAAATACATACTGTAAAAAAAATGGTGTAAAATAAAATAACCATTTCTGGAAAGAACTGATATTCATGAAACATTTTTTTCTTTTTTATTTCTTTAAATGCATTACACAGAAGCTTACAAGCTTCTTTTTGATTGATTTCCCTATTCTACAAAGTATTTATATTGAATATCAAATATTTTGATGTAATCCCCGCACCGCAGGCTTAGCGGGTAGATGTATAAAATATAAATCACGTGATTGGTTCGTAATCATATGGTCGGGGACGAAAATGTTTTAGCAACGAAAAACCACAGTACAGTGCATGAAATATGACGATCTGCATGACCGAATAGCATAAGTATCATGCAGACAAACCAAATTACTAACTTAGCTCGTATGTAAATATTGTTACTTCTCTATCTTTTATGCTGTAGGGGGACAAAGGTAGTACACAGACGGATCGATGGCGGTTATGAAGTAAAAGTTTTTAAGTCGTTCGAGCTAGTCGCTTAAGACTATAATTCAATTGTATTCGACCACTCGGTAGACAATAGTTCGTGAAGATACTTCTAAATCATGAAGAAGTGAATTGAAGCCAATAAAATCTAGAAAGCAACACATTACAAGTCAACATGAACACGACTTGTTCACTCTAAATCCAATTAATCTTACGGCCACAGTTTAGTTTTAAGATAAGCGAAGTTAATCGAAATTCGTAATTAATATTTAATATGTAGGAAGTTTACATTTAATCTTAAACATAGAATTACAATAGTTTTTCACTATAATATTAGAATGAATTTTAGAATAAAATTTATTAAGAAAATTATTATATAAAAAATTCATACACTTTCCGAACACCTCTAACTAAGGTATTATCGTTGTTAGCGGGCACGTACTGCATGATATAGTGCCCTGTCGCCCCTTATAATATCTTGGCTAGTTAGACAAATGTACAAGTATATGTCTTGCGAGACAAAGTCGCAGTGACGTCGGAATATTGATTAAATAATAACTATGTGTTACTCTGTAAAAACAAAGTTTATATTTGTACAAAAAATAATAATATTTACTTTTATTTACCTGCCTATAACAAACTTACCTGTAAAAACAAAGATACAACGATTAAAGTATATTATTTGGTATCAAATTCCCCTTTTTAAATATTCTTTATTTTCTGAATTGGGCCGGCACGACCGAGAAAGAACCTTTTGCTTCACGATATCATCGTCCTTTTTCTTCCCAAAAAGAAACTAATATACAATGCATTGGGCATTGCAAATTATTGGAAATGAATTAAATTCTGACGAGACCCACTATCCCTACTAATATTATAAATGTGAATGTAAGTTTGTTTGTTACGCTTTCACGCCAAAACTACTAGACCGATCATTATGAAACTTTGTACACATATTCCTGGAGGTATTAGAAATAACATAGGATACTTTTTATCCCGAAAAAATGTTCCTGAGGGATGCCATGGAATGATTTTCCACGATATCAACGCATATCACTAACGTTTTGCTTTTGGAAAATTAGCCAATTAGTATTGACTGGTTGCAGAAAATTCCTATCAACGGAATTTTCATACTGTTTTGATTTATTAAGTGCACATCCGTGCACAAATTCACAGCTTATATTAGACAACGCAAGTCAAGTTATGTGCTATAGTTCTCAAACAAAGTGTGGGAATACAACTTTATGGTTTCTTTTTGTGTATTAGGTTTATGAAGTCAATAACATCAAATATGAGTATTAACGAGTCAACTAAGAACATTCACAAATCAAATAATTACATCGTTTTATAAACTACTTTTAGGAATGTGTAAATATGTCTATCGCTGGTTTAATACTTAACTACTTGTTGTTTTTATCTGTAAAATTAATGAATGTTATATCTGTACGTGTTTGTTGACCAATAGTTATTGTACCTATGTGTAGGTTCAGTAGAGAAAAATGTATAGCTGTGGATTAAAATGTATTGATATAGTATTTTCATTTAATTTCATAGGTATTCATTTGTAACATTTGTTTTATTCAAATACTAGATTTCCACGCAACAAAACATTTAAAGAAAAATGGATAAATGCTACTGGCAAACCCGATTGGTGGCCAACAAATACCGGTTATCGGACAGCCTCATTGTCTGTGTAGGTGCCGATATTGATCAATGTCAAAACAATTTTACTACTTTAAAAAATGTAAGGCTCTTTAGTCGTATAGGATAGGACATAGTTGATCACATACAGCCAAATTAAGATGTCACTTGTGAATTCTGATCTTTTTAATATTAATGGATTGATGCAGAAACTTACATAGCCGGTGGAGGTGGAATATCGTGTGGAATGGGAGACCTCTGATTTTCTTCAGAGGGCACAATAGATTCCAGATTGCTGAAAATAATAAAATATTGGTGAAAATGGCGGTTCACACAACGCTGGATGTTAAACATAATTTATGATTCTGTACTTTGTATTTTGTATACATAACGAATGTAACGTATTTAAATAATAATTAAAAAATATTGTTAATAATCCCGGTGATAATGTTGTAATATTTTATCGTTATGTATTTGTAAGAGTAATCTTATTGTAATATATGTAACGGATGGATCACAGTGGCACATGCCGGATATTAGAGTTCATTAGGATTATGTCCATGTGTGCTGTGCGGACACATTAGTATGAAGATAAACTACTTTATATTGTACTCTGCCGAAATCGCCGAAATGCGGTAAAAAATCAATGTATGGCGGTATGGGAGTACAGTTAGAAATTTTTAGTTGGCAATGAATGGGTTAATAGTTACGCATTGTTCGGGGAAAATGAACATAATTGCTGATTTTTCGAGCAGGAATCCGTTATCTATAAATCAGGAGGAGAGCGAGGGCGTTAAAGATGGAATGGAATTGTATAGGATTGAGAGGGTGGAAGTACAGGATACACAAATGGAAGATCCAAATACAGGTATACTTACTATATATATAGGTACTCCTTACTCTGTGATACAGGTCGCTTAGCGTCAATATTTTCATGCAAAACTCAAAGTAAAGAAAAATCCTTGTCTTGTTGTACTTACGATTTCACAATACAATTTGCGCCGAATGGTAGGTTTGTTTGGGAGTTTCATATACCTAATAATTATCGAGTTATATGATATTTTTATTTTAATGGGTAGTTAATATTATATACAAACCCACTTTAAATTCTTAAATTTTTAGAAGTTCGGAAAAAAAGTTAAAACTAGTTTAATTTTTTAAGATTATGTTGGGAAGTTTGCTTAGTCACAGATTATGATGACTAAACGTAGTTCCTAAAAACTAAGATACCATCATACTTTTAAAAAGGAAATCTTTTGTAAGAATTCCTCTAAATGCCCGAAGTTAGTAAAACTTATCTATACAGCATCTGGTAGAATATTAGTAGATATAGATAGAGATTGTAAGAGGGACCATACTGCATGTTTGGTGCAGCCGACACCACCGGGGAGGCGAAAGTGACACCTGTGCTGTCGCTTTCATACCTATGGAGGTGGGAGGAAAAAGACGAGCAGCGCATCTGTGTAGCCTCTATGCGGATGTCTATGGGCGTCGGTGATAATTTTTGAAACCAAAAAAAATCGTAATAGAATGAAACCTATTAGAAAATGTTGAGAATATTCCAAAAATGAAAGGAAAAATAAATTACTATTATAATTACTTAATATACTATTATAATTTTGAGGTTATGAGAAAAAAGTGTTAATACAAAAGCAGATTAAAAGTTATTATCACAATAAGATTGACTTAAACGGAATATCTAAAGCGCCTAAAATGCGCGGCGACAAATTCGATTCTCAAAGCGGTTTATTGTTTCATACAATACGTATATATTTAATATAATATATATTTCAGTATAATATTAGATTATGTATAATAATAACAACACCATTTTTGAAGTCCGAAGTCCACGCGGGCGAAGCCGAGGTCGGAAGTATATATAAAGCTGAAGTCTTTGTATGAACGCGATAATCCTGAAATTAATCTTAGTCTTATACAATGACACACCAAGACACCTCTCCTCCCGCGACCCGTCCTCCATGGACGCATCCAGAGCGGGCCCTAGCGAAGCCCACCCGACGCGTCCCCACCCGAGATCCCTCTTGGTTCATCGTGGTTTTCCAAGCCACGGCTACTAAGCCCCCTCACCACGACGAGGTGGAGATCCGTCGAGGGGGACCAATAAAAAAAAAAACTTATAAAAACATACATACAAAACAAATTTTTTTTTTCAGAGAGCTTAAAAAATAATTAATGTCCACCCGTGCGAAGCCGGGGTGGGTCGCTAGTGAGATAATAAAACCGTATTATGTAACCAAGATAGACTAATTAATAAATATGGATCGAAAGCAGTGAATTTTCGATGTAATAATATTATACATAATCGTAATGTAGGGCAATGAAGATTTTTGTTGAAAATTCGTAAAATTTTCATTATTATGCATTATTTTTCTCTCTCAACGTGGCTATTTACGAACCTATGCCAATCCAAAAACAAAATCCATATGAATAAAAAACGTTCTTGGGTAAAATATCGTAAAAGGTTTCTAACATTTACTTGAAGTAGACTGATGATCTTATTGAACTGAACTTCTCGCTGACGAAAACCGTAACGTCTCTAACGTTGTAAGATGTTCGTTGCCCGGCTATGCCTGACACCTCAGGAGATAACAAGTTCATTCAAAAATAGAGAGGCTTAATGAAAATGTGTGCATTCGCCAGTGAAACGTAATGTACCTGTATGTAGCCTTTACATGTGTAAATATAACTAATTATACCTAATAGTAATAAATTAATATGTAAAAATATACAATAATCGTGTGAAGTCAACAATTTGCTTGTGTTGAGATTACTGATTCAACAAATACACGGTAAAACAATGATATTACAAAAGTATAGATATGGCACTAGCGTGCGCAAACTGCGGACGACAAATCATGTAGACTATTAGGGTTGGTGGGAATAGCTTTTTTTTAATAGCATTATGCGCACGCCACTTGGACCGTCTCAAGGAGTTGCGAATGAGATTTCACACGAAATTCTAACAGATCCATCAAAACGGAAATCCAAACACTGCAGGTATGCTAGTCGATGAACAGTATTCCATGCGCATCCCAAAATATAGATGCCATAACCTTACCGGCTGATTTCTGAGTCTTTGGCCGCTTCGGGCGGCTTTCACCAACCGCTCTTCACTCCGCTGATCGCCGATTGGATTCTGAAGTGGTCTGGAAAAAAATTTTTTTTTTTTGCAAAACTCGGTCTCACAGACATACGACACTAACGGCGGGTTATATGATTTTGCAAATCACCATGACAAATAAAATATAATTAATGCGATGTCGTAATACGATGTTATGTTATCATTACGGAGATCCAAACATAAATAATTGTCCGTTTGTGATTCTGTTGTCAAGTTTATAAGAACTGAAATAAAAATACAAAACATAAAATTTTGAAAAAGCGGTAATATTGATGATACGGTACGCAAAGGCTGCGTAGCTCTATATGCATAGGCAGCTAGCAGTATCATGCGGTTTCCCCCATAAGAAGCATACTCCCCAGCCTGATGTTAAATAGCCCTCTCTCAGTATATGTATATAATCTATATAGCCTTCCTTGATAAACATACTAGGTATTTAATTAACACTGAAGGAATTTTATAATTCGGACCAGTAACCCTAAATATTAGCGTTCAACCAAACAAATAAACTCTTCAGCTTAATAATATTAGTATAGATTCTGGTTAAATATCATTAAACGGTGATGTTAAAAGGCTTGATGTAATTCAAACTAGAGTCAAAAATCAACAAGGGTTCAGATCTTTATAAAATGGCGCCAAGTATACTTACATAAATATCACAATAAAATTTTATTGGTATTTATTAATGGTTGTTAACCTGTTGATTTTTATTCAATTAGTTTTATTTTGTTTTGTTTGTGTTAATAAATGAATGGAAAGTATGTAGATTAGTTTTTATACGCATGTGGAAATGTAACCTGTCTTACAAGTGTAGAATTGGTTTACAACACCCCCACTACATCACATGAAACCACAAAACAATATTTTTACATAGGAATCAGTCCTAAAGCTTTGATACATTGCTGATGCTTTGTCACACTAAGTGCCTTTGTTAATACATCAGCTGGCATATCATTGGTACATACATATTTGATTAGTGTAAGTATTCATAGTCAAGTGCTCTTTTCTCAGATTTAAGGCTAATGATAGAATTATTTTTGCAAAACTCCCGTTGTTGAAGCATAACATTTTTGTGTTTATTGTACTTTCGAAAAGTACAACAATATGAGCACATACAATATAAGGCCCGTCGCCCACGGCGTTTTTTTAATGTAAGAAAATTCGTGTGCTGCGAAATATGTATAAATTTGATATTTTTTAGCAATTATACCTATACCTACTATATATTAAAACCATAGATACACGTTAAAAGTCCTCGTATTTTTATTGAAAATGTTAATAATGTAACACAAAATTATTTTAACAAGGGGACAATTTTCCTTCACGAGAAAATAATAATCGAATATTATTGTGCTCTCTATTGTATTATTACTCTTGCATAAACTGATGATGGGGAATTAATTAAACCATTCCAATATCCGAAAGAGGTATAACTAACGGGAGCTTTAGGTTATCACGTCCTCTTAAATACTCTAACAAAAAGCTACATAATAAGGAAGTGACTCCACTGTAAGTATATAAGTACCTATACTCAATCTATAACTTCCTAAATATATTCAGTACTATATTGTAGAGATATATAACAGATTAGCAGGCGCATATTCACAAGTAAGTTACGTCTGATCAAACAGTCCAGATTTTTCTTTTTCTTTCGGACCCAAGATAGCTCACTACAAGTAAAATATTATCAGAGAAATAAACTGCAAAATGCGAGTGTTGTGAGGTAATTGTCCTATAGGCATATGCCGTTATAAGTTGTTAATTGCTTAATATGTTCTATTGCCAAAGGTTCTATGTTTCTTGTTCAATAGATTTGCTTACTACACCTATCTGGAATAGACCGTAATCTATTAAAGTCTATTCCAGAAGCATTTCATTCAAACAAAACCATTAATAGATGACTTGTTGCTTTGTAGCTTCATGTGCATTTTGATAAACATATTTCTTTAAAAAATCACAGGTCTACGAGAATCACTTGTATTACAAATTACAAGACTTGTAATGTTCGATTAATAGGGCCCAAGGTTGTAATCTATATCCGAGAAACACAAATGAGGTTTTACACCCAAAATTAATAATGTTCTTGGTTTGATTTTGCGAGAGTGAACCTCCCCCAATTTCAGGTATTAGATAATAACAATAATTTCTTCTGAGTGATGGGTGACGCTAGAGGTCCCCACTGGGCTGGAATTGCAGTACTTGCGCGAGCCTCGATAGAATGCAGTGCCAGGCATGCTTTAACACATACCTACAGGTACATCTTAAATGGTTACACTTCACAACACAAATCTTCTAAAAACAGTACACTTATTGGTTGTTTGTTAATAAAAATTTGCTTACTACCATAACATCGATAAAATAAATTATTCATCGTTCACATTGACATTTTGTAAACTTTATTCACCTACAAAATAAGGATCATATTACAGTTGGCATTGAAGAGTATTTGTGGACATTGACTTTAGTAAATGAATAGAATTCTTATTAATAATATAAAAAATGGTATTAGACCACACAACTGAAGTAATCTACATAGTGGGGAGAAAATCTCTCCACACCACAAGGACCGTCCCGTAGTAACGGGACGCGGAAGATCCCCTCCAGAGAGAAGCCTCGCTTCGGACTGGAAGCCCCAGCGACATAGTCGCTGTGTGAGAATCACTACTGTCAATACTAGCGTGGTTTGATAACAAAGTGTGGCCATGCTCGGTACCCTGAAGGCATGAGGCTTTTAGGCCGTGGCAGACTGGTAAAGCTGCAATAAAATACAGCACTACGTCATAGGAGCTACGAATTAATAATATTTACCCATCAGCAAGCTTTTAAATTAATTATTCCGTCCCATAGCTGAATACCTAGGCAGTTAGTTGAGTTCTACATTTGTCTTTCTTGATAAATAAAAAATATCTACTATATGGCACTTGTTGAAAGCGACGAGATTTATAACCATGAATGTTGGTATCTATTTAAAATAATACTAAGAAAGGAACTGTTACCACTACTCTGAAGGCTACCTCCAAAATATCATTTAGTTTAGTAGGTATAGGTACCTAGTTGTTACCATAATAAGGAACATTGTTATTTTTCTTTTCTAAAAACTCTTGTATTATTATATTCAAAACTAGATAAAAAATTTAATGTATGGCGAGACGAATTTAAAATTATTTACATTACTTTTATATCTTGTTCAACAAAATTGTTACTATCTGTATTAAATTAATTGCAACTATGTCATAATTTTTATATGTTTAACTATTGTAATCCGTAATTACTTCACGATTTTTGTTTATTTCTATAATATTGTCAAATTCTGCATATACAACACAATTCACAGTAGATTTTAAAGTATTTTCAAACCTTACTTCTATTCTTACACTAGATTCAGTTCTATGTATGAAGTGCCCCCCTCCCCCTTTATTTTTTAATTAATTTATATTTATTTAAAATTCGAATAGCGGTTCACAGAAATCATCAACATAGTTTCGGAAAAAAATGTCTGTGATATACGGACGGACGGACGGACGACAGGCAAACAGATATGACGAATCTGTAGGTAAGGGTTCCGTTTTTTAGCATACAGCAGGTTCCGCGTATTTGGCCAAGAATTATTTACATTATTTCAATAATAATTAATGACATATTACAAGATATAATTTACATTTGAATATTACTAACAAAGTAAAGTGTAAAAAGCTGTCTAAAAATATGTTTTTCTTTGTGTCTTGTGCAATGTTTACCCATTATTTTTTTGTGCATTTCATTTTTTTTTTTAACAAATTATTATAAAAAAATATAACGTTTGACCATACATTTTCACTTAAAACAGTATTTTTTTTAATTTATATGTTAAATCTTACCCAAGTAGACTTAAAGGAACATTTTTCAAAGATATAAGTACAGAAAACTGATTATGGATCTGTGGTAGCGTATGTAGTTGTATGAACGAGTTCACACATAATCCAGTATACTGGATCCAGTAATAAATACCAATCCGATAAAATAAGCAGCAATCCGTTTTACTGGATCCGTTTTACCGGATCTGTGGTAGCGTATGTAGTTGTATGAGCGAGTTCACACATAATCCACAATGGATAAATGAACATCAAAATATCTTGTAACTAGTGATATACATAACCGCGAAGGAGGGGAATGTCCAATCCTCCCCTCCGCCCATTAAGGGATCGTACTAGACCAATTAACAACAATGCCACCAACTAACAACTATATGATGTACACTAATAAATTAGTATCTAATGGATATTTGACACTGACTTTTTCATATTTATGACCTATGGGGGGACCACTGTGCGCTGCTACTCCTGTGTCGCCAGGAATCAGGATCGACAGCGGCAACCACACTTGACCCTTTGATATGATCGCAGGGAGCCCGAGGGAAAAGCTAAATCTGTCTTGGGACCCGCAACGAATTTAATCAGAAGAAAGTAGGAGGAGTAGGGAGTATTCCAATTTCCCTCCCTAATCAAAGCGGGAGACAGTACAAGATTGCAATGACTTAAGGCGGATCACACACGGCACGCGGTTGGTGGTGAGGCGGATATCAAGTTACATTGGGCTCTATGAAATCCGTTGATACCTAGCACACGTACACCAAAAATTGAGCCAACGATTATTAGACAATTGTAACCTTACTTTCTATTTTTTGCCTCAAACAATACGTTGTGGTCAAATAAAAGATTCCTTCCTTAACTGGCGTAGACAGAGAATACAATTGTATTCTCTGTCTACGTTAACAGGAAATAGTTGGATGTAAATAGTGGAATGTAAAGGCGGCCGTTAATCGGTTAGGCCAACTTACACCTACATCGAATAGATTTTCTGACTTAAGCGAGGACTCGCATGTGTGTATAAGGATGTTGGGATTGGAGGTGGCGCTACACAAGTCCGAGGCCCTGTGTACGTTCTCATTGCCTTCAAAAAAAAAAGACTCGCATGTCCAACATACAGAAGACACCGATTTTCTGGACGATAAGTGATCGCTGACCGGGGCCGGGTCCAGAGAAAGGTCTCAACTTACTAGGGCGTTGCATACAATACGCGTCATTGTCCTAATACCAATTATGTATGTGTGCACATGAAAAAATCGCGAACTTCGTGACCGCGTATTGTGGTATAGGGGGGCCAACGAGCAGTCGGAGCCATTGTCATGACTACCGACGCCCATAGACATCTGCATAGAAGACAGCCTCTACACAAATGCGTTGCCCTCCTTTCTCCTCCCACCTCCATGGGCCACCGGCTACTTACACACCGCACGAAACGCGACAGCACAGCTGTCACTTTACGCCAAAAATGAGATTTTTCAATATCATTGGACTGGACACACAAATTTAAAAAAATATAACTATATATAATCATTAAAAGTTGTGTGTCCAGTAAGACCAATTCTCTATCAGGCGGATAAAACCCAAGACACTTAGTACTTCATCTTTTATAACGTTTAAAGAGTATTTAGATTCGGAACTTGAAGAGCGAGACTCCATTGAGCGCGATTTTATAAAAAACATTGCAGCGGCGAAATCCTTAATAGAAGAAAATAGTGATAACGTCAGGGATCAGTCTTATCATTCATGTGAGCAACATGATTCCGGATTTAAACTACCTCGAATTGGTCCTAGCATTGTAGACTCAGTGCGAAATTTTTGTGCTTTGAAATATTATTTATTAAATATTGTACGATTTTATCATTCCTATTACTGAAAAGATTCAATTATTTTATAAACCAACACATAACAAAATAATTTTATCATTTTGTATTCTGTTCTGGTTCGATGTCGATGTCAAGAAGCTGTGAAGGTCAGGTATCATACGGTGTTGCGGCTGGTATCGTAGACTCTGGGTTTCGGAAGACCTCTACAAAGTGTTCACGCCAGCGTTGCAGCTGCCCTTCGGATGTCACAATAATCTGACCTTCTTTGGACATAAGAGACTGAATTACTATCTGTTATCTTATAGTAGATCTAATTATCCTTTTAGTGCAACGAAACATTTAATCTGTTTTTTTGGAATACGTCACCTATTAAATTGTAAAGAACATGAGTTATTCTAAATAAAACACCGTTTAATCAGTCATGTTATAAATTTGGTCTTCTGGAAGAAAATATCAACATTTGTTAAGGGTGCCGTTATTATTCACTTCTAGGAGGTCCTATTAAACTAATAAATGTCATAAATTAATGAAGGCAATAGATATCTATATCTATATAGTAATATGTAAAAATCCGATCCCTTTTGAAATTTTGTACAGGGCTCTGTACAGATTATAGCGTAAATTAGTTAAATTTTATAACAAAACCGATAACAATAAACATTCTGAATTCATAGAGTTCTTTAAATAAAATATAGTGGCTTTTAGTATTTAAGTAAAGTTGAAAATATTTAATTTAAGTGAAAATTTTGTCGTCGTAAAGTATGTTTTTCACTTTAGGATATAAGATAGGTACCTTGTAGGTCTTGCTGAGAAGGCGAGGGTTCCCTCGATGACTCCGATGACGACGATGACGAAGATTCAATAATGCGAATTCTCTTTTTACGAGATTTAATGAGCTCCTTTTCCAGTTATTCTTTAACGCAAAAATTGATGAAGGGATTCGGATGAAATGCACAAGCATCGATTTCAATCTGTAATGTCAGAATATTATTTTCTACCCCGAAAAAAAATAACTATGAATTTTTTTGTATACATTTTACAATGCTAAAACATAATTATGAGACGTTATAATAATAAAATGATTTTTATCTACACTAATGTTGTAACATTCTACTTATGTTTCCAATACTTGACTTCTAATGACTACTGTTATAGGTCAGACAACAAAAAACTCAATTTGACATTATGTTATATTATAACACGAGTGTGATTAATCCGCTTCAACTACCAATTAATATTCAGTGTTATATCATATTTTAGACTTTACAACTGAAGGAGTCCAGGGGATTATTGAAATAATGAAATCTACTGATACTAATATAATAAAGCTGACGAGTTTGTTTGCGCCAGGGGTCGCGGGTTCGAATCCCGCCCAGGTCATGGATGTTTATCTATGTATTATATGTATTTCTATAATAAAAATCTTAAATATATCAAATTTCTTAAATTTATAAAAACATATTAAATATATTCCGTTGTCTAGTACCCGTAACACAAGTCCTTACGGTACTTAGCACGGGGCTAGGCTAACGTGGAAAAGTATAATCAACGTATTTCTTGTAGAACCTTGGTGTTAGACGGGCAGCCTCCATAAACTCCTCCATAATGATATCTGTGACTACTATAGTTATTCGTCCCCATCGTTACTCCATTTACTTATATGTACTACTGTGAGATGTAGATGTTGTATCTCTTCGATAAAATTATGCTTCTGTTGTTATATAAAGCATAACTACAATTTGGGACAAAGACAAAGGTGCGAGACACAGAGGCGAGTAATATTGCCATTCAACGAATTTCCAAAAGAGTTCCACTTCAAATGAGACTCATTTGAGCATAAAATTACATTGTCTTGGGCATTGTCGGGTGGCAATGAACTATAAAAGTAGATGCGTCTATGTAGGTTCGGAAACCCGCCAAGCTCCACCCGAAGTTCAAGTGCATCCACTGCCTTCGATTCGTTTACAAGCAGTCGTGGTTTGCCTGTCGCGCTTCGATCAGGACAAAACAGTGAATCTAGAATCATAAAATTTGTTGGGAAATAAGAATTTACAGCACAAATGTAGGAATAAATCCGAAAAATCTAAATAGGCATGAAAATGTTTGTTGGATATTTACGACTTAAGCAGTAAGGGATAATATTATTAATTTAGAGTAACACCATCTATGTATTACAATATGTACTAATTGTTTGAGAAAAACAAAAGTGGCAGTAAACTGTAATCTACCAGAACATTGTTCGATGATTCCGGCTACACACGGAAGATAAGTTTATTACGAAATCTTATCAATATAAGGTTAGAAAACTGCGAGTCGATGACACAGTATGTGACTCAGATCGTGGAAACGGGTCAGCGACTACAAGGCACAGGATTTAAAATAACCGATGAGACAAGTTATTTGTACTGAGCGGTTATTTACTGAAGCCAACTCGCTCCAGACTGTCACAGCTCGGGCGCTCTACTGAGTCGGTGGACAAGAAAATGTTCATAGCGAAGTTGTGGAAGAAACATCCTCTGTCGTTTACTTATTATACGCTTATTAACTTGGTACGACGCGGACGGCGCGAGTGCGACTATTTTAATAATAATGTTTACTTTAATAAATGAAACTTTACACACACTACCATCCATTTGACACATTGATATATAAGATACACGTAATTATTGATGAAATTTCTATGTGTCTTTTGTAAATGTTGAAAATTCTACATAAATTGTTTACAATGTCATATGAGATTAGAATTTTATTTACATTACATAAAATTTACATATTGTAGTCAAACGGATTTTAAATACCTTCACTTAAATGTTTATTAATAATACATGTGGAGCCACGCACACATTAACTTAATCAACAACAATACTTTTTCATCAGCATCCGCTTATACGCATCCCACATATTTCGTCAGTGTCGAACTGTGAACTGTCAGTATACGACGTAACCACATCGCAACGACAACCCAACCACATCGCAACGCCAACCCAACCACATCGCAACGCCAACCCAACCACATCGCAACGCCAACCCAACCACATCGCAACGACAACGCAACCAAAAACTCTGGGCTCGAACGATCCGCATCTCCTCTTTTCCTCCTAAAATAATCGTTAATACTAACCCGGTGTTCGAGTTGACATCAGCCGCTCGGCTGGCGTCCCCCCGTTTTCGGGATAATTACTAACATTATATTATTACGAGATACCTACATCTTTTATAGCTATTGAATAATATTGATTCATAAATCATCCCCGAAAGGGGCCTCGCGAATGTGTATCGCCCACATAAAATTTTGATGTTGCGCCGCCACCGTTCCGACCTTACGTTGCTTACGCTTCTTGCGCGTCCTTCACGTCAGAATCAAGTTCGTTAGATCGTGCTCTGTATCGTTGATTCGTACTATCGGGAGATACTATCTGCCATTCCTCCTCCTGTCCCCAAAGATGAATTTCTGCCTCTAGGACTATCTCTATAGGGATAAGTTATCTCTGCATGACAACAAGTACTACTACATACCACGAAACAGTCTAAATAAATAAATATAAAATGAGCATGACGTATTGGGGCTGACCAAACGGAACAACGGGAAAGCGACAGTTACGCCAGCAAATTCCGAGCCTCAGACCGATTTGCAAGGTGACACAGTTTAAGCACTTTAAACCTTTTATCGGAAATTGTTTATCTGTGTGGAATTTTCCAAATACATACATTCTTTATTTTTTTCTAGTTCGTATGTCGTTCTATAGGCAACGTTCGATGTTCGCTTGCGAACCGTAATGTGGGAAACCCTGCAGTGCATAAAGCTGGTCTCTATAACAACAAATCATCTCACCGTCCTGGCTGATATTGAAGGGCGAAGGCACGATGCTCCCGGAGGACTGCGAGTCGCCGAACTTGTACAGGTTGGAGGCGGCTATCATGTAGACGAGGGTGCCGTTCTCCGCCAGGTCAGGATCCTCGGCTACCACGGATATGATGGGCTCGTTGACTCGAGCCGTATGCTTCACGCCTGAGGAAGAACATGATAAGTGTTAAGTGCTTTTTTGAGCTTTAGGTTTTAGACTTAGCTACAATACTATATAAATAATATTTATTAAGTTTTATATTTCATAATATTATGTTTCAGAGAAGTCCAACAGGAAAAAATATATAGCGGACCCCCTGGTTATTCACGAAAGAGATCTCGACGAAACTATTTTTTCAATTATTGTATAATACTTTGAACGTAGAACGTATATTCGTTCGTTCGTTCGTTCGTTCATTTTATGAATATAGATTTCATTTTATGAAAATTCGAAATA
Organism: Calycopis cecrops; assembly: GCA_001625245.1. Taxonomy (NCBI): domain Eukaryota; kingdom Metazoa; phylum Arthropoda; class Insecta; order Lepidoptera; family Lycaenidae; genus Calycopis; species Calycopis cecrops. The sequence goes on along the minus strand of LUGF01055476.1, from coordinate 18,986 downwards.
TCTCTTTGTAGTTAAAAGTTAAACCCGGAAAGCTTCCGCCGACGCCATTGGAATATCCACCGAAACGGAAAAAGTCAAACGCGGCTGGGACATGTGCGTCCTTTGGAACACCTTCGTTTGCTTCAGCAAACTGTAGTGACTACGCTAGGAGACTCCGGACAACCCCTGTTGTGTTTCAAGGATTGCATCAAGAACGATATGACTGCCTTCAAGATTGAAGCCAACAGATGGGAAGAGGTTACTTCAATGGATTTTTCGATAAGATAGAGTTGTAATAGGTTTTACTTAAAGTAAACTTATACATAAAAATAAACTAAATTTTACAAATTAAATATTATATTATTTTTATATTGTAACAGTTTATGACCTTTTTTACTTATTCATGTTCAAAAAATGAAAAATACTACTAGGTATAATAGTAATTAAGTTAAGTAATTCATTTGTGTAGCCCGCACAGAATTTGTCACTGGTGATCAATTCTCTGAAGCCTTGCGGAACTTGATTGATACAAGCATCGATATCCACGTACGGGATATCTATTACTTGAAGGTAATTAGCGTAGTTCCCATTTGCACCTGTCAAACCCCATCCAGCAACCATTTTGATGACAACCGAGCCTGTCTTTAGAGGTCCACATATTTGTTATTGAGACATGTTGTCCTCCTTCTGTCCTGTCTGCCAGTGGGCCACCGCAAACTCACAAACTGACGAGAGCTGCCGCGCTGGAACGTTCATGATCTGGGGATACGGTTGGTAGTGCCCCTCCTAGACGGGCCAGAGAAGTAGCTTTTATCCGCGGCCTCGCTCTTATAACTTATTAGTTATTACAATTCAAATAGCTAAAACATTCAAGTAGATCTGCGATAGAATTCCATTATCTGCCACAATAACTTATTGACCCTTCTAAAAAAATATTTTTTTAATAAAAAGTATCCTATGCTATTAGCCGGAGGCCCATTGAGACCGGAGGAAGGAGGGCAACGCATCCATGCGGATGTCTGTGGGCGTCGGTAGTCATGGAAACGGATACGACTGCTCGCTTGTCTCCTCATACCATAAAGGGAAAAAAAACTCTCTTTTCAACTGGTCAAGTCGTACCTGGGTCCTCCTCAACTTGTGCTAACAAATATAAAAAGTAAGAATTTATTGCAATGTATTTTGGCGTCGATTCCGTAACATGTATTACAGAAACTGTAATTGTTATTTATAATGCTCGCTTGTGAGTTGTGGCCGTGCGACGGTCCTCATTTATAAAAGTAATCTGTGTACTGTGTAGCGATAGCATAGCTGCTAGCTAGCATGTGAGCGAAAAGTTTATCTCAGGTGGTGCCGTGTCCTACCCCAAAGATGCTGCCACCTTGCCGTGGTGCGGGAGAGGTGTTGGGTGCCTCTGTCATCCCCACGGCTATGTCGGACAGGCCTACCAATAGCATTGATCACTATCATTGTCAAATCTATTCCGTGCAATCTCATCGTAAACTGACACTTAAACTAAAAGTAGTTTAATATTCAAAACAAGTGCACTTTAAACACTTTCAAGTTCTGTTTCTTATACGCGTACATTTTATATTTATTTTGTAAACATTATAGAGAATTATTAGCTGTTTCTCATTTATTCGTACATGCTATAAAATAAGAGTATTAAAATTATAATTTTTACATATTACGATAAGCACTTAACGATTTAATTTATAAATTGTTTCGAAAATAATTTTTAATGATTATTTACATTTTAAAATTTTATACATTTAATTAGAATTTATTTTTAGTTTTCTCATAAGTTTAATGTCATAAAATTGTTCTTATAATTTGTCTAATTTGATCTCATTACAGTTTAGTTATTTTTATAAAAGTAATTTAATAAACTTTCCTCAATAAATAACTTTACAGTTTGGCGCTCTATAATCTAGTGATTCCTGGTAATCCTCGTCCGATATATTCGTCACAACGTCAGTACCTCTCGCAAACTCATTGCATATGCACACCAGAGCAATTTGAAGTCAAAATCGTGGGTACCACGTAGGTAGTCCACGCGTGTATTAATGAAATAGATGCGTTCTTTGTACGAAGAAAATAATTCGTGACAAGAAATCTAGACTTTCAGTAAACATGACATTTGGCAGTCGTTTTCGCTGCCTAATGGGGTAGCCCTTTAGGGAACTGGGGTGAAGATAAGTTGTTGTTGATAAGTAGAAGACGCTCACTCCTGGACATAGAACTTGTCTATAGACTCAAAGGTCATAAGCTACTTGCATTCAGCCTTGATCAAATATTATTAGTGTCCGTTCGACACTACGTATATCAATAATGGAAAAAGTAATTCAAAAGGTTTAGCTCATCAGTTTACCCGATACCCATCAATGCATTTATTAAGGTTGGTTATTGGGTAACTTTTATCTTTAAATACATTGTGATAAATAAATAATTGTAATAACACAGTAAACAATATCTGTTAAATCTACAGGGTTACATTGGTGGTGTTAATACATAATTGCGTTAAATAATATTCACCAGCCTATGCATCAACACAATATTATATTTTAATTTCCTGCGGGATTGCATTCCCTAGTAGTGTGTATACCTAACATGTAGCACATTTATGTAGCTCATTTTATTAACTAGCTTCTTTTAAAAAATGACAGTAATATGATCATATTAGAAGGTAACGATTATAATATATTAGAAGGAAACAATTGCAATTCACTTAATTGTCTAGCAACAGTCTAAGAGTGAAAAGAAAACTATAATTATTGATAGTACTAGGTACAGTTTTTACAAAAATCGTAGAGTCTGTGTACTTACTTGAACCAGCTTAAATATTTATTAGATGTACCTAGCTAAGTACCGAAACAAAATATGGCTTATTAAGTGTTAGTCCAGTCAATAAAGGCCAAAACCCCTAAAAAATTAGTAACTCGCCGAAATTTTGAGGGTTTGTTCAGGAGGGTTGAACAACTTACCGTGTGATTTTGCAGTTTTTGTGTGGGGTGAACGGAAAGGGTTGAAAAGGGGTGAAAAGACAGTGTTTACATTGTAAAAAAGAGTTTACTGTAAGTTATACCTACCTTTAGTTTCGTGCGCATATTTGAAAGAAGGGTTCGATTCCATGGTGAGTATTTCGGACTGTTACAACCCTTAATACAAAGCAATAAGGCATTAATCAGCAATCTCCCCATGCAGTAAGGTTTTTTCACCAACTGCACAGTCAGTTTTTAGATTTTTTATGTTAGCTTCAACTTCTGTGGAATCTAGTGGTAGTAGCACAAAAGAAGAACTGGCGTAAGGTGATGACTGTGCGATTGTATTCACGCGTTGAATTTTATTAGCTAATGAGCTGCCTATATTTGCAGTAATGACTGAGGTTCCACCGGCTTTACCTTACGCTTAGCTGGTCCTCGGTTTTCTGTAATATTTTCTTAAATTTAAATGGGGTGCGTATTCGCTGCTATAAAAATACTTAACAGAACAATGACAATAATAATTGCATGAACCCACGATTAGCCATTATAATTAAGGCGTGGATTCAGACGACCGGCGTGGTGTGCTCCGTTGGAGCATTGGGACCAGGGGTTAGGATGGGAACCTGATCTCATTGCACGGATCCAACGTGGAGTTAGGGATTGTTCAAAGGCAGCCGCACAGCCCCTAAGGAGGAAGAGTCTGGCCTTTTCACCGAGGCCAGCCTGTCGCTGGAGGCGCCCTGTTGGAGCGCCTCCAGGGGTGGGGTTTAGTCGGTAGGGGCAACCCAGTTGTCGAGCCCGACACTGTACTCAGTTGAGCCACCCGGGCTCCTGGGTTGCGTGCGTAAAAGGCATTCCAGGTCAAAAAAAAAGGACATATTATGATGATTCAAAAGCCGGTTACCGCGAATGTCTATAGGCTTATAATGACTACTCGTTTGCCCCCTACACTATAAAAAACCAGAAAAACATCCGTGAAACCAAAGAAGATGATGCTCTTTTACAGACAACAATTAATTTATAAACTTTGTCAGGCAAAAACTAACTAGTTAAAACTTAGTAAGGTGAAAAACTAATTGGGGACGATGTTAAAATTGCATTAGAACATTTTTCAATGTAAATAAAGTTATTTTTTTGTCTGTTTATCTGTTTACTTTGTCTATTTGTCTGGCTAATCTCCGAAACTACTGAATGGATTCCAATGAAACTTTTTGGAGTGTATAGATATTAAGTCTGGTCAACATCAAAATTACACCAATATCTTTACATATAATAAAACTGTAGACGTCTGTTCTGTCTGTGTCTTGTGCGACTTTCACGCAAAAACTACTGGACGGATTTTGATGAAAGTTTTTTTGTTAAATACCTAGGTATTAGACATGTAGGTCGCTGGCGCTTACCGAATATCATTTTGTTATTAAATTTACAATAACAAGTAAAACTACTTTATCAACCCGCTGTGGTAGTCGTATTTATAGGTCTGACCTAGAGATAAGTTTGACCCTGTTTTTAACCTCAAGATTCGAAATTGGCCGATATACAGAAATAAATCATAGTACGTGACTCATGAATAATAATACGTATTTTAAATATAGATTTTAAAATAAAATATTGATTATTTACTAATTATTTCACTACATAATGACTTTATAAATCATATTAATTAAAGATTACATTCAATAAGCTTATATTTTTGAATCAAGTAGCGTACTTAAGTCACGCATTTAGTATGTATTTAGTATGTAACTAAATGTCAAATAAGTTAAGAGTTTTTCACATCATCAGCCAAAAGACACAGTGGCTTATTAAGCTGTTTCTGAACCAGAATGAAAAGAAGTTCTTGAAACCCGTCAAATAAAGTTTTGTCTCATTTATCTATCTATATCAAAATTAAAAATAACCTTGCGTTTACAAACATAAATGACCCTGAATATAGAGTTGCATATAGATATAAAAAGTGCGTGCTTTAGACCACACAACTGAAGTAAAACTTAATTATTGACTTTCATTACCGTAGTTACAATGACATAACATGTCATATAATAATTATTTTTTAAATATCGTGCCCTGGAATAATTCAATCGATTTATAGATACAGATTTAACACAATACTCTAAGAAATGGGCATCGTTAAGGATATAAACAAACCGGTGACTGCACTGCGAATAAATTACGACCGCTAAATTGGTTTATCTTCTTAAATGTTGGGAGTTTCATTAGCTTTAATGATCAAGTGGTCAGAATGGCTATTTACTGACTAAATTTCCTTTTCATTTTCATTATTACAAAATGTAACTGAACTATTTATCTTTATCTATTAAATAATCTATTACAAGATTTGACTATGACAAATGGAAATCTACAACATGTCTGGTGATGTACCGTTTCGCTTGCCAGCTCGATCATTGTTTCACACAATTTCACTCTTCATATTTGTTCATACCTTAAAATGTTTCCTACGATATAACTTGAAAAACAATTTTCTTAATATGAACATCAATGTCCAATGACCATAATCAATTCGGCTATAATAAAAAAGATAGGCAAAAGTATCAATAAGGTTACGATTTATTTGATATCATCAGTAGTGATGCATGAAGACCGTTTATAAAGTTTTTACGCTCTATATAACCGATATATCAAACGTGGACATGTCCCAGCAAAGCTCTACCTCATTTACTGATATTGTATGTTACCAAAGGACGTCCGACAACATCATTTAATATTCCATTTCATCTTCAAATAATCAAAATCTCATGGATCCAATAGACAATACCTTTAAATTTTGCCTCCGCTATTAAATTGCCTACCGTAATAAATATAGAAAGCTTAAATTATATTTACACAGTAAAAGCCTACTCTATAAAGGACCTATAATTTATTGTGATTGCAATGAAAATAAGTTACCGATATATCGAGACCATATATCGATATTTTATGAAATATCGATATAATATATCGTGCACTCCTACGTCGGGGTAAGTACGGGGCTAGAGAGCATTCTTCGCATTCCTGCCAGGTCCCAACATAGCGCGTTCGTGTAGTATACATGTATAGAGGTACAAGAGGCACATAGGTAAAGTTGAGTTTTTATATAACAATTCTTAGATAATTTGTAACAACTTGATAGTTCAATTCAAACTGGTTGTCACTAAAAATACTTTTTTTAAAATGAAGATCTTATATTTTACCAAGTTTTGATCAGTCATTTGTGCTTAAACTTTGAATGAAGACTACACAATGTTTAAAAAATCATGGTTTTTTATATACCTATAGATACTCGTAGTACCTACATAATATTATAATTTTAAGTGGTATACAGTTCCCACAGTTCAGTACAAACATATTTTTTTACTTGAATAATATATATTAATAAGCAATGAACTTGTTTTGTCTGATAAATAACATATTAATTATAACTAGAGGTCGGATTATATGCATTTGAATATTTGCATATGCATTTGCATATTTGCATATGCATTAGCATATTTGCATATGCATAAGCATATTTGCATATGCATTAGCATATTTGCATATGCATTAGCATATTTGCATATGCATTAGCATATTTGCATATGCATTAGCATATTTGCATATGCATTAGCATATTTGCATATGCATATGCATTTTTAAGTCAATTTCAATGCTACTTGCATATTTTACCAAAAATCTAGTTATGATGCATATTATGGTTAGGTTTATACCTATTTTTTATTTTGAACACAGATCATCACAGAAACGCTATTTTGAATATTATTATTAAATTAATGGGACAGATTATAATTTTTGTTATTAACAACTTGGATATGATTTGGTGCTTTATACTCCCAGCTAAGCATGAACAAAAGAAAATAAGAGACTGCATATATACCTATAATATAAATCTCTAACCCCCTTAATAATAAACATAGAATAACTCTATCCAAGGAATAACCTAGTAATAAACTGACATCTGTCAAATTCCATAATAAAAAACACATAAAAACTATGGAATTTGACAGATGTCAGTTTATTACTAGGTTATTACTTGAATAAAGTTATTCTATGTTTATTAATAAGGGGGTAAAAGATTAAGTAAAACATTTTTTTAGATATTTACCTTTTTAATTGAATGTTAAATGTTTGTTTCATGGCATGGTTTCTAATTGTGCTGTTCATAAGTTTTATCATACTGAAAAATACTGCAACTTTGTTTTTCTAGTACCTAAAAGAAACAAATACACAGATTTTGATTTAATATGCCATTCATAATAAATTTCCTTAAGTCTGAAAGTATTTATAAATGGCATTTAAATAATAACGGTCTTATTCATAAAAATGCTTATCGAAGGTTTTAGTCATTCTTTAGTTAAAATGCTCGATAAGTTTATAAAACGTCATATAAAAATTTGTATGCATAGGCCTTATTCATAAAAAGTTATGACCTGTCTAAAGTCTCTCTATAGTACTCTATAGTAAAATTGTCTAATTTTCTTATTCATAACAGTATTTTAGCGCTAATCTGTTCTTTAAACCTATCATAAAGTTACAGAGCTGATCGGCCTACTATAACAAGACTTTAAAGTCTCAAAATGGCCGACTCTGAACAGCTGATTGGATAAACTATAGACATGACTATAGACTATAGACTATAGACATTATGACATATTAAAAATGAATAGTTTGACTATGGCTGTCATAACTCTTCAAGTCATAAGTCATTGTTATTTCTTTGTTTGTTGCGTTGCGTTGTTTTGTGTCTTGTGTCTTGGTTTGTGTTGTCTAGCGTGAATTTTAACTACAGACTGATATACTTATTTTGTTTGAGGTGTTTATTGTTGTTACTGTTGTTTCTGTTATTGTTATTATTGTAATTGTTGTTACTGTTTGAGGTGTAAGTAGAATGGAATCAAAACCATTAAAAAGACAGAGGAGTGAAAATTGGTTAGAAGAGGACAAGGTTAGTACTGGACCTCGAAGTTCTATTCATTAAAATTTTTCTATATTTCACACTATATCTTGTTTTTTTTTTAGATTATTTTAAAAGAATTGGTGAAAGATAGGGTGAAAATAATTGAAAACAAGAACACAGATGCAAACACTAATTCGAAAAAGGTGGCGGCTTGGCATGACTTGCATTCTAGGTACCTAACTCAGTATATTTTCAATAACAGCT
>LUGF01055470.1:80680-92295 GCA_001625245.1 Calycopis cecrops | reverse complement strand
CCACTTTAGGTAATGAGGTATGTAGGTACATGTACCTACTGTTACTAGTAGTTGGTACTAGTCAAATCTATACCTACATATTATTATTAGTAACGGCGTAAGCACTCGGGGCGCGATCCGCCCCGAGTGCCAAGCAGCAAGGGGTGACAACTCTACTCAGTAACGTAGCAGCTTAGTAACCATTTTTTTATTTGAGATTTGATTTGTTGTTTTGGGGTGCTCGCTCAATAGAAACCACCCCGGGAGCAAACTAATGCTACGCCGCCACTGCGTATTATAAAAGGAAGGAAGGCCGCGTCTGTCTGTTTGTCTGAACGCGACAAAATCGAAAAATTAAGCGAAAGTGAAAAATTACCAAACTGATCTTTATACGGTTTGTATACCTAAACCTTCATCACGAATCACTCTTTCTGTATTAATTGTAAAATGTAATTATATATAATTAATTATGCTTATATGTAAAGAATAAATACGGCATTAAATGTTTAAAAATGCATTTTTTATAGCATAATTCAAACGAGCAATCGAAGCCATTTCCATGACTACCGACACCCATAGACATCCGCGTAAAGACTATACAGATTCGTTGCCTCCCCTTCCTCCCCGCCCATAGGCCAACGGCTACTTGCACACCGCAGGAAACACAACAGCACAGCTGTCACTTCACGACGGTTTTGTGTAAGCGAGAGGTACCCCGGTCGTGCCAGCTCAATTCGCCTGCACGCATGCAGTGTGGCACTACCTCTTACTAATAGTTTGCGATTGTTTAAACAACATACAGACAAACATTCATTTTTATACATACATATGTATAAGTACAGATTGCATCCACATGAACCAATAAATCAGACATGAATCACGATCCTCTACGAACGATGTATGAGCTATCTATGCAATACAACTACCTACTTTATTACTTCTGTCGATGTCGCTACCCTACATTTCATTTCACTACAATGTTTACGAACATGCATATATTATCATTCATAATATATACTAATTTATAATTGCTTTGAACTGGTGACCTTACTGTCAAACTCGTAAAATTTCGATAATAGATAAAATCGGGTCGCGCTGAATATCTCAATCTACAGTTTAAGTTACGTTACGTAATAATTGTTTAGTAATCTGTGACCTCAGAGATTGTGTGTGCATTACTACTGTGCATTATTACTGTGCATTACTACTGTGCATTACTACTGTGCATTACTACTGTGCATTACTACTGTGCATTACTACTGTGCATTACTACTGTGCATTACTACTGTGCATTACTACTGTGCATTACTACTGTGCACTACTACTGTGCATTACTACTGTGCATTACTACTGTTCATTACTACTGTGCATTATTACTGTGCATTACTACTGTGCATTACTACCGTGCATTACAGACGAATGGACCTGGCACGACCGGTGATTTACCTCTCGCTCTCGCTCAGATGAACTCTCCGAGAAGTGACGGAGACGCTGTCGAATTTCGTGCGAGTTTCCGGTGGCTCATTTTAGGGAATGAGAGCATTACTTCTGCATAGCAACTATGCGGATGTTTATGCGCGTCGTTAGTTATCAAAATCCACTCCATTCGGTTGACACCGTATCCTTTAAAAACACTCATTTTTTATATTTTTCAGTTTCTTTCACTGGTAGACAAAGACAGCTGCCCTCATTCTCTGATGTGGAATACCCGACTCTCACGACTGCACGAAATGCGACAGGCTATCACTCAGAGATCTACCCGATTTGTCAGATGCGGCGTAAATGCTTTCCTCGCGTAAAAAAAAAATTTACCCGATCAATGTCCACAGGAAACAAAAATACGTAGATTTTACATGACATTAAATGATTTTAGCTTCTCATTATTACAGAGGGACACCAGTCACCAGCGATGAATTTGCCGCATGCTCCTAACCAAATTGTTACGGCACTGTTATCATTTGATGTCGATATTATGTAAGTTGAATGTAACCTTTCAGTTGTGTCGGCCAAATTCGACTAAATGCAGCTAAGACTCATGAAACGAAGAAGTTCTTAGTTCCCGCCCCCACGACTGGAATCCAAATCGAAATGCAGTAGCGGTAGATACTAACTCAGTAAAGTTACCATAACCCAGATTCTGACGACGAAAATATATGTAACAATTTACTTACTTAGATGCGTTCACAGATGCGTCGATGCTGAACGATTGCACGTTTGGTGGCTCGAAGCGGCAATAGCTCAGCAGCGCCGGATTAAGCTCTGGCGGGGCCCGGGGCTGGAAGTAAAAAAGATCGTCATAATATATCATAAAAAGAATTGTATAATTACTTGTATTTTGATAACCAAAAAAAAATAGCATATTCTTAATGCCCATAACTATACTGTGTGTATTTTTATAAGCTTTCACGTATTGCTAAAGTTCCTTCCTTCCTTCTCACGGTAATTTACAATTATGTGATTGAAATTAAGTGATCTCGAGAAATAATTTTAGAACTCAGTAGCTTTTATCAAACTGCCGCAAGTAGATATATAACTACTTAATCAACAAGTTGCCTTTGTTTGTCAAAGTGATGTAAAATGTTAATAAAAATAAGCACCTATGTCAGCAATGCTTCCCTGTCTGCGCAGTGGTGGTAGCGAATATTTTTTGTTTCAAAACCAAGCCGTGGCACTTTTATACTATTCTCAAGTACCTAATCAACATAGTTCTTGTTGACACGGTTTTCAGTTATTCAGCATAGAGACATATTGAATCGAGTCATATTATTATGCATTCTATACTCCAGTTTCGTAACCCAATTTACTTTGGAACAAAGAAGTTTTGAATAGAGAGGTGGGCTTGCGAAACTTCCTTGAAATAATCAATTTTGTAAGAAATCGCAGGGGGATAGCGGGATACATACATTTTCAGCAGATGTAAATAAAGCTTTTTAAGTCAGAATTGTAAAACAGTCACCTATAAACATTAATTTTAATATTTCTTTGCAGAATGGTGAAAGAATTATCCTTCTATACGTCGGGCTTGGTAACAGGCTGAGATTTAAAAGTAGGTTTGCTTTGTGACTTGAATCCAAATTCATACAAAGAGAAGTTTAGGGTATTATGTAAAAATTAAAGAAATTAAGTACATCCCATTTCATTAATTTGGTGGACATCAGTCTAGTCAACTTCAAAAAACAACTTTTATAGCTGCTTTAAAACTTAATATAATAAAACAGTAAAATCTGTGTATCTGTACATTGAATATGTTTACAAAAAACTAATCGGGGGCGATGTTAAATATTTTGTGATGCCCTTTTTAAAGAAGTTCAGAAAGTTACAAACTCGTCAACTGCTATTGATACTACTGTATTTTGAGCAGTTTAGAACTTTTCCCTGCTAAGAAGTAGTCCAAATTTTGGAAATTTTGGAGAACGGCTATGATGCAAAACTTCTAATACCGATTCCGATAATTATTTTTTCCAGGAGAAAATAATTAAGTCAACGCAAAGAACATTTTAGTTACCGCGCGCAAGCTGCCCTCGATTTCAGAATCGCAAGGAGAGGGAGCTGGCTGTTGGTCTGTTTGACCATTTTAATATTAGTTAAATTAGTTATTATAATCTCTCTAATATTGGGGTTCATGTCTTTCAACCGAGAGAGAGATCGATACCCCTTTCGACCCCAAGCTGCCCGATGAAAAATCATAGCAATCAGATGAAGCGGTCCGAAAGGAACTCTGCTGCTACCACCTTGTCTTGGTTGGTAGGCTTGCGAGCCTTTATGATGGACTAGTGGAAAGTGTATACTTGGCCGACTATGAAGCACGCTTGCCTAGAAGGTTCATTCATTCACCCTCGAATTAAAGATTTCCAGGTTGTAGGTGTGAGGGAATACAGACGCTGGTAGAATTGGCTTTTGTTCGGATTTTAGGGAGCTAGGAAGCTTTTTTACTTTGCCAGATTCACTCAAATGGAAAATATATTTGGGTGAAATTGACAAAGTGAAAAAGCTTCTTGTCGTAACGATAATAATTGCTGTGGTATATAGTGTCGTTACATTCTTGAATCGCCTGTTTTTCGTATTGTGAACTGCGATTGTGACAACTTCAAAGTTCTTTCTTCAGATCAAAATTCTCTAGCCTGAAGTCTTCAAACTGCATTCCTTCTATGCCGCAGCTAAATTCTCTTAACAACCACTTATTAACCATTAAACAAGTGCTTAATTTAAAAAATAGACTTCTAAAAGTACCTATACAAAAAAATTAATTAAAAAATTTTGAATGGCAATGGTAAAGTTTGCTATATATTATTTTTATGCATTTAATATATTATATTTATGGAATAGTTGAGATGTTATGCCTTTTTGTCTCACAATTTCTCGTACATTTGATATTGAAAAATAATAAATAATTATGGCAATAATTTGTCCTTGTTGAATTTGAAATCTGATTTAACTGACTTCATGAATCAGGAGACTGTCCGGCTGCCATAGTTAGGTATATTTTTTTATTACTTTTAATGTCTGACAATAAATTTTTTTGACAAATGGGCCCCCTTTGACTCGCGGGGCCCGGGGCTGTAGCCCTCCCTAGCCCACCCCCTAGATCCGGCGCTGGATGTGACAAATAATTAAAAGTATGTTAAATCTTCCTACAAATTCTCTGTCCCTGCTGGAATGTAACCAACCCTAAGATGTTATTAGATGCTCAGAACACTCATTAGAGTGCTTGAAATATCTCATGGCCTTTACATTATAAAAACCAAATATGATTATTGTAATATTGCCATAATTTACATCAACAGAATTTTCTAATCCAATAAACATACTTAATTTTTTCGTTTCAGTGCTTCTGACAAGGTGCCAAATGAAGATAGGTTAACGATAGATGAATTCTATAATACTCTGCTTACTCACAAGATTGTGATAGCCTGCCACTCGGTCTATGCTATCAATGTGGAAAGACTAGCGGTCATGTTAAATCATCCTAGCTATTAAGTTGTGTACATGTATATATAATGTACTACTTGACATATTAAATAACAAGAATTTATATACAACTATTGTTTTCTTTCACTATTATTTTGCAGTTTAAAAAAAATCAGCTACTATTTTCTTCCACGATATATATCAAAGGTATTTATTAAAATTCAATCAAATTGGCATCCTTCTAATATTTGGCATCTTTCCTTTATGTCCTGTTACAATTTTAGCCTTTATTATAAGGATGAAAATGTGTCCTAAGTATTAACCGAAATCTAATTGCTTGAGAATGTAATATTATAGTGAATCAGTTTAATAAATATTGTATGTGTACGTGCTTAAGTGTGTATGTATATACTATGTACATATTACTTAATTATCTGATAAAATATTACCACCAGGACAGAAGCGATATGGTGATCCTAAAAAACCAGTGTCAGGGCCATAAGGTCTAATGTTAACTGATGTCCCACCATTTTGTGAAACACACTGTCGCCAATATGTTTTGACTGCTTTAAATAGATAAATCTAACCAAATATTGTGTGTGTACTGTTTTATAATATATATGATTCACTATATGTAACTAAAATGTTATAATATGTTTTTGCAAATAAAGTTCTTTTTCGTAACCTTAAAAAGTATTAAAACTCATTTTCCATATTAAATAGAGAGATTTATTTGAATAAAATGCAAAAGTACCTACAATTAAAACATTTCTATAAATTTAAATAATTTAATTAATAAAACTTAAGCTAGGCAGTTATGGTGATGTGGACGGCGCTGATGGTGACTGCACGGTGATTATCGGCACCACTAGCCAGGGGGGCGGGCTGCCGGCCGATCTTACAGAATGTTTCGTTTTTTTTTCTGTTCGCCAACCTTACAGTTCGTAAATTGTACACATATGTACGCAGATCGAAGTAAGGGGTTTATTTTTGTCACAATCAGTTAAATCTGCCAATAATAGTTAAAACTTCTTAAATTAGTGTTTCTGCTAAAAATTATGGGTGAAAACAGTATCTAAGTAAAAGTAAAATTGTTTTACATTGAATAGTCACCACATTTAATAGATATTCGTGTTTAAATTAAATTTTCTTATTATTGGTTGATTTTGCCAGAGTATACTAACCTTTGGTAACTTTTAAACTACATTAAAACATATTATGAACATATCATATTTTATCCTTCATCATTTTAACCCTGTGAACTAAATATCCTTGGTGTATATTAAGTAGGCATTTTAAAAAGATACAAGTTCCTAGTGAAAGCAGTCTTGTCACACATTTTTTCGCTACTTTTAATTTTTATTTCTTTTATTAACTAATATGAGAATCCAGCTGCCGATTCAAGCTACCACTTAATAGAAATCTCATCTTCATTAACAGATTCTATAGTTTAATAGTTATTAAAAAGTGAAAAAAAAAGTGTGTTTAGTTCTCTTACACGACTTTTTTTGTGCACATTTACACAGTTAGATTGATTTACGATGGCTCCATAGCCATTATGGACACTAGACTATTATTGCAAATCAGTTCAAATCATCAATTAGTACTTATGGGTAGTAAATACGTTATATTTTTGAGATAGGATTATAAAATGTTCCATTGGAAAGACGCTGCCAAGAAAATACTAAAACTTCCACTGAATACCATACGTATCTTAATCAAACGATGTCGCATTTATTTATTTATTATAATAATACAGTTTGAAATCAAGTATATCAAAAATGTATTAAGAATATACATTACATCAGTAAATATGTATCCTTTAAAAGTTATTAGTTTTTTGTATATGACGTCAAATTTGGAAAAGTGGGCATTGCTGCCTTTGATGCCGCCCGGCCCCTGAAAATATAATTATTACCATTAAAATTTATAAAGAGCGCCATCTGTGATTCATATTAAAATCTTGGCACAATTAGTACACACAACCTATTAAAATCAATAATAGTTTATTATGATATAGAGAGAAAGAGAGAGGGTAGTCAACCGCGACCCGCCTTTGAGCGAGCCGCGGCTGACTCTACTTGCATGGCCATGCATGGGGATCATTATCCCCGGGCCCCTAACGAGGCCCGTGAAAAGAGCTACAGTGGGTGTATTTATTATGATAAATGACGTTGATTAAAAACTATTGCCATCTATTATTTCATTTATGAAGTACGTGCTAAGTTAATTATCTGCTTATAAAGAGCGCCATCTATGACATAATTTAAAAACTTGGTTAAATTTGTACACATAAGCTATTATCATCGTTAACTGTATATTTCATAGATGGCGTGGATTGAAAAACTATTGACATCTGTCGTTCAATCTACGAACTATTTGCTAAAGTATCACATTCCAGGATTTTATGGAGCACATTGCACAGTCTATGACATACTTTAATAACTTTGTTAAGTTATTGCATATTAGCTATTAACGTCGTTTTTCCTTTAGCAGATACTCGAATTATGCTACCTTAATTATCAATTACAAACAAACATTACCTATAAACAAATCCAGTGCTCTTAACACTTACGATTTGTGACATTTCTAAATTTCCTATTGCCTTCTACAATGCAAAAAAATATTTATCTACACTAATGTTGTAACATTCTACTTATGTTTTCAATACTTGACTTATAATAACTACTGCTATAGCTCAGACAACAAAAAACTCAATTCAAGCAATTTGACATGATGTTATATACAAATCGATATCGTAAAATCTCATTATAACACTGTGTGAGAGCGAGAGAGAGAGAGTGGTGAGAGAGCCTTATTTCAAAATCCTAACAGCGCGCGTTCGCTCCCGATTGGCCCTGCGCGCGCTGCAGCTGCGCTCTCATTGGTTCAATGCCAGCTTGCGAAGGATTTGCGAGAAAGAGACAAAGCTCTACAAAAAAATGAAAGCAAAAATGAACGCCACAGACAACAAATAATCTACTGTTTAGTAGAAATTTAAAAGTAAAGTTATAAAGTGTATACAAGTCGTCGCCTCGTCGCCTCGTCGGTCAAACAGTCGTCGCCTCGTGGGTCAAGCAGTCGTCGCCTCGTCGGTCAAACAGTCGTCGGTCCAACAACAAATGGGGCAATACGCGTGAATTTAATGTTTCGCAATGTTTGATTAATTGATTAATTGCATTAGTAAAGATAAAGTAGTGTATGCAACTGCATATAACACGGGTATTAAAACACTAGTGAGGTACTCGCGTTCGCTCGTTTCAAAAACTCACACTCGTGTTTTAATACCCTTCGTTATACGACAGTTGCATAAACTACTATTATGGGGTAACTATAACCTACAGCGATCAAAATTAGCTACGTAATGGGATAGTGCTATTATTGTTTTGCAGCTGAATCGGGCGAGTAATACTGAGAAGAACCGGCATAGTAAATCTCCCTCACGTAACACAGACGTAAATTGACAGCTATCTTGTCGCGGTTCATGTAGTTGGTCGGAGTCCGGACGGACCATTGGGGGTTGAGGTAAAGTCGGCAAACTAAATATGTATAGCTTTTCTTTACGGCTGTCGTCAGTTTCTTCAGCCGCTCGTTTGCCCCTTAAAGAATAAAAATAGAGCCAGCAAAATTACAGAAAAAGACAACACTTACTTTGAAGTTTATATCACAAAAAACATTTAATAACATATAAACTGGAATCAGAAATTTTGAATAACACAGTCTCACCGATTTCTATGCATTAAGTTCTTTATTTATATGTCTTAAGCCTTATAGTTACACATTTATTTATACATCTCGGTATATGTGTACGATAATTTTTTTTATCAGTGAAAGTTGAAACATAATATATGAGATTCTTAATTGTACAATGAAAAACACTGGTAGGAACAGGAGGAAAAATTATGCCTCGACTGTCTGGTTAGAAAGAGATAGAAAATCACAGAACTTATCTTGTATATTGTTGCACATATTTCATTAGATCAAGTCATGTAATTTTTTTTGTAATTATTGTATTAAAAGGAAATCAAACTCCCACGTACAATCGACACGAGATACAAAGTACCGTGGTGTTTTTCCCTCACGGGTGGTCCATCCATGCACAAGCAAACTATGTAACATCCCTAGACAATAAGTCTCTCGCAACCTACAATATTTAAATTAACAATTTCAAAACATAATTATTAAATCATTCCTTAATTCAAATCAATTTTATTACCATCCATTTTGACATACAAATTGAAATGTTACTTAAGGCTTTTTCTACTGAAAAAACGCACAAAGAATTTTAATTCTGACAGGTACAATTATTCACCGTCTAATCCAACAGTTACATTTTGTAGGCTCAAACGCTGCGCTAGCAATGGCGGCGATAAATAAAGAGAAAAAAAACCGTGATGTTCTATCTCTTTCTAATCATCAGTCTAGTTGGCAGACAGTCTCCCGTTCTCTACATATTTTGATTCTGTGTAAACTCTTCTATTGCTTAACATTGGTAATATTATTTCATATTATTTAAATATTTTTTTTTCATTGAGTTATTACAGTACATATAACTCAATGTTTTTTTTATACTATTGTACATTTCAGTTCCAAAGTCTCGAATTACAAGGCTTTTAAATTCGATGTGTGATGATATATATTGTCTAAAAAACAAAACAGTAAACACACAACACAACTCTGTGTGTAAATATGTCATAAAATATCTCATATAGTGCACTGTAGTTATCACACATGTGTACACATCAAAATAACATAAAGGTCACCACACATGTTCCTATTAACACCATGACAATGTTTACATAATATGATTTAAGAATTTCAAATCTAAAACGACATAATATTAGTTGCTTGTAAATAATTTATGCCACATAAGATATGCAATAATATTTGCTACATTATAGGTATGTGATATATGTATTATTGCATTATTTAATCGTACTAGAACTAATCAGGACCACATATTCTTATGATCTACTATAAAAGTAATAAAATTTGATTTCAAAGTATAATTTCAAAGATTGAGGATTACTTGCTTTTTGTTTACCATTAATTGTAAATATATGTATTTTATTGGAGATTTATATTACTAGGTAATGTATAAAATTGTGATAGCATATTTTAAGAACTACCTTGATACTAAAATAATATAACCGTCTCAAAAACCACGGCATTAAATAAAACTAACAGTAAACTGATTGAGCTAAATAACTTAATAATATAGTGTTGAAAGATGACACGTTATTGCAGTCTAAGTTATTAAACTAAATGAATGTAGTCGTCTAAATCCTTTTCCACTCTGATTGGTATTGTACTGTGGCAGGGGCGGCGAAAGTACCTCGACACAGACTTCAATAACGAGTCATTCTTTAAACTCAAAAAAAAACTTAAATATTAAAAGTGTGTAAAAAAAATCGCGTGCGAATCCCTGGGTAAAAGGTAAAAAATGAATTACGTGTGTGATGACGAACAAGCGTAACAGGAAATTTGATAAAAAGAATAGGACAAGAGTCCTTAAATTATTGTATACTCGTTGTATATTTCAAGCATAATATCATCAGTAAATAAAAATAAAAAAGTTATTGTAAATGTCACAAAAGAAAATTTATAAATGTTACACTGTCTCAAGTCTACTACACCTGTAGCTTTTTTTTTTTTTATTTATTTAGTCAGTCAAAGTAAACAAAAATATATTTCGTTATTTACAGTTAAGTGCCTCTTACTGGCCGATAAGGTTATTAATTTCGTATATTCAGTTCTAATTTACATTACATTAGGTGCAATGTATATTGTGAAAATAATAAATAAATAGAAAATATAATTAAAATCTTTTTAAATACATGCCACATTAATGTGTTCATATAAGTACGTATTACTGATTTTTTTTTTAATATTTAACATTAATTTATCGAGTTCATCGGGAATAGTACCATCCCCGTGGAAAAAAAACCCACATTAAAATAAACCAATATTATTCTAAATTTATTCATACTAAAATTATAAATGCGAATTTGTATGTAACTTTGTCTAGTGTGTGTTACGTAGTTTGTCTCTATTACCTACTAACGAATTTGGATGACATTTCACATAGATATTAAAATACAATATGGAACACCATTTTACTTTTTATCCCATATAATGGTTACCTTAAATTTAAGGGATAAATGAAATGTATATACGACGCAATGTATGTGTGATAACCGATAACAGGGTTTTTAATGGTGATGAGATAAACATGTGCAGGCAAATTTAGCAATTTTTCTCTCGAAAAAAAACCGATAATATCCTGTCACTATGAAACTTAATTAGTTAAAGACATTGGTGGGGCCATTTATGAGCATACATATATCTTTTTTATGTATGAATCAAATAAGAATAGTTTTCAAATTCCTCCATCTTTCGGTTGGTGTTCAAACTCAATAAGTACTTACTAGTTCTTACTTTTTATCCACCCGTCGATTCGAGTAAGCTCATTTGATTCTTTTCCTATTTGCAACATACTAACTTACCTATTCGCATTGCTACAACACATTTGTAGGAAGTAAATATTACAATAAGGTATATTGTAATTTTTTTACGTATTCTAATTCAGTGTCCTTTCGTGATTACGCTGTCTGTGATTGTATAATTCCAACCAACATTTTCGTAAGATATTTATGCATTATATAAATTCGGTTCACTGCATACGATATATTATATTTTGTCTAGCTCTAGAGCCTTGTTGAGTATAA
>LUGF01055470.1:17314-31411 GCA_001625245.1 Calycopis cecrops | reverse complement strand
CGAAATATTTTTAAATTATTGGCCACTGTTGCTTTCATATTTTTTTTTACACCACAGCTATTCAAAGTTCCACATAAAAATATTTCTTCAGAAATTTTACACAAAAAAATAGTTTAATATAATTTTTTGAGAAAAATTGTACAGTTAGCTATTTTATTTGATAGTTATTCAAAAATGCGGTTAATATTAAATATTTAAGCACATAAATAATAATGATATTTACTGATTTTAACCTCGTTATGAGTACAAATATGAAATCAGAAAGAAAAAAATATGTTTTTTTTGAAGTGCCATATTTCTGGCAGTGAAATAGTCACATTCTTTTTTATATTTTTTTTGGGCTTACTTTTAGTACTATTATAAGCCTTGCAGAGGTTATCTATTCTTTCATGGGCACCCTGTATATATATATATATATATTTTTCTACTAATATTATAAACGTGAATGTTAGTCTGTTACGCTTTCACGCCAAAACTACTCGACCGATTATTATGAAACTTTGTACATTGAATATAATATTCATAGACATTTATTAAAGGGCTTCAACGCGAGCATAGCCATGGGGAAAACATAGTATACAATAAATATAAAACGGGTATTTATTTTGGTAAAAATATGTAACTTATTAGATTATGCGCCCCGCGGTTTCACCCCCGTAAATTTAGATCCCCTTGGAAAATAGATAATCATCCCATGGCATCCCATAGGAACATTGTTTCGGGATAGAAACTGCGTGTTAATCCAAGTTACTTTCTATGTGTGTGCCAAATTTCATGAAAATCGGTTCAGCAGTTTTTGCTTGAAGGGGTAACAAAGAAACAAACACACAAACTTTCGCATTAATATTATTAGCAGGATAGTATTATTACTTGTGATTTTATCAGAAATAATAATTGTTGTCGATGGTCAAAGTTCTATAATCTGTTAGCAGACCACTTCGTCTGCCCGGAATAAGATCTAATTTGGTAGTTAGTCGCTGAATGCATCGTCGCATATCGAGTCCAATTATAAGTTTAAGCCTTGCATGTGCCGCTTTTACCCATCGTCCCTACACTTTATGGGATTATCAGATTATGGGATAACCTACTGGCTACAAATATGTTTCTAACTATTTAGATACCGTTGAAATATACCTACACACAAAATTTCAAGGAGACGACCAGGCTTGCGCAGTGATGCAGGGCTCGGATAAGAAGAGCATGTTGCGCCACGGGTCGCGGGTTCGAATCCCGCCTAGGTCATGAATGTTTATCTATGTATTGTACGTATTTCTATAATAAAAATCTTAAATATATAAATTTACAAAACATATATTCCTAACCTAACGCGGTGTGTAAAAGTCCACAGATATTTATTATTTATTATTATTATTTCAAACAAACGTATAGATAGTCATATGTTTCTTCTTTATTCCTTCTTCATAAGAGAAATTGTTTATTTAATTTGTTTTTTAATTATTCATACACATTCAAACGAGCATTCTGTTTACTTTTCTATGACTATCGACAACCATAAACATCCTAATAGATTTACTGCAGACTCAGAGATTCGTTGCCCTCCTTCCTCCTCCTTCTCACCAGTGGCTAACTCAGCAGTGGCTAATTTGTAACTACAAACCGCATGAAACGCAACAACACAGTTGTCACTTAACGCCGGTATTGTGTAAGCGAGAAGCACCGCCCCGATCGTGGCGATCCAATTCGGGTGCAAGCATGCAGCCTCTTACAAATATATAATCTAGTCTGAAGAACTTTATGAGCAATTACTTAATAATGAATGAACGAATGAAAATGAGTGAAGGAATGAATGAATATAATGTTTAATGTTCAAGGCTAAAGGAGCAGAGATATCAAACAGAGAGGCTGATGATGCAGCTGGTACTTAACAGTATGAAGCGGGATGCGCTCCTGGAGAGCCGCAAGCACGCTCTGTTGATGTTGGGGTCTTTGAAAAATGTCGGCCAACAACGTACAAGGGTGTAAGTGATCTGAAAATATTATACATTATTTACCTAGTAGTTACTGTAAATACGTACATATTATAGATGTCGATAAATGTAGACAACACTTAGTAGTATAAACCAACAGTCACTCAACTGTGTGGTTTCCTTTTTAGGAGCTTATATCACAGATTAATAAACTTAACAGATACTTCACTCCCATACAAAAGTGTCAATACCTACTGCTATAATTACCTACAAAATCTCGCTCATATTCGCAGCGAAGAAAAATGCACCTTATTTACGCTTGCATAGAGATGCAGATTGTATGGCTTACGTGCAAACACGTCATAAAACAAATGCGCAAGGGTTGGTAGTAGCATGATTTTAGTAATATTTAACAAATATTGTGAAATATTAATAATTTTTATTCGTGAATTAGTTTAATAGATGTATACACATTATTCAGTATGAAACTAAAGATGTTTTAGATAGAATAATCCATAGCACAAATAAAAACGGATAAATAATAGATAATAAAAAAGTTTGAATTTTAATGTACTTTTTTTGGCTCCGGCTGATCGTTTGGTAGGTACTATAAAAAAAACAACGGGTAGGTACTAGAAAAAATAAGTACCTAAGTACGTAGTAGTACCTACTACCTACTATAAAAAAAGCAACGAGTAGGTACTAGAAAAAATAAGTACCTAAGTACGTAGTAGGTACCTACATAATATTTATATATACAATACATGTATGTTTTAGGTTTCCGTATCTAAAAAGTAAAAATTGGACCCTATTATTAAGCCTCCGCTGTATGTCTGTCACTAGACTGTATCTCATAAACCGTGATAGTCAGAACGCTGAAATTTTCACAGAATAAATAATAATTATTAAATAAAAATTAAGTAAATATCAAACATGGGCTCCCGTACAACAAAAGTAATGTTTAAGATTCTTTACTCCATATTAATAAACAGGTAGAAACTTGAATAAGTATTTGAAAAAGTAAGTATTTGGAAATATATTACGTATAAATAGGTATCTAACACATCAAAAACACAAAAAATATTATAATCTGTGCATCTAAACGCGGTACGATTTTCATTGTTTTTTTTTTACTTTTATACCCATGCACTTCAATTGGTTTGGGCATTTTTTACTAAACGCGAAAATCGTACAGTGCACAATATGTGAACACGCGACCTTGCGACGGCCCTGTGTCGCCGATATCTTCAAGATAGCCCGAGCCGTAGGTATAAAACGCGTGACCTCGAGCGAGTGACGGACGCCTGCTTAAATTATGCTGTTATGCATTTTCCCTTATAGGTATTGTAATAATTTGTGTATGCATGTAATATAGTGTTTATTTCTTTTTTATGTGTTTTGTATGTGCCTTCGATTAAGTTAAGAATTTTTTTCTTCTTTCGTTAAAGCATATAACAGTGTAATAAGTATGTAGGTACCTAAATAAAGATCTACTCTATTCTATAATAGGTATTATAATGAAGTACTTAACGGAGTATATATTTATATTTTGTTCTACTACTAACTTAGATGTTTTGTTGCCTCTTTTTATGTGAGTGCGTGTTGTGAACGAATGGATTATTTTTTATTAGCCAGTTATTCCTCAGTTTCATTCATTCGATAAATATTTTATCCTAAATAAAAAATGTAATTGAAAAAGTATTATCATGCCCTAAAAGATGTGGAGAAATCTATATCTATATGTATATAATAAAAATTTAACTCTTAAACGATTGTGCATGCTAATCTCAGAAAAGGCTTGACCGATTTCGATACCGTTTATAGAAATATATTGTTTTGCGTCTCTTAATATTTATTGTAGTTCGTGGATAATTCTGCTGGACATAGCACGTCTATACTAAGATTCTAAAGCTTAAGAGTTTATTTGTTTGGTTAAAAGCGCGAAATTCAGTAACTACTGGTCCGATTTGAATAATTCTTGCAGTGTTGAATAGCTCATTTATTGGAGAATTCTGTTTTCTATACAATTATACAACGATTTATGGAAGCCAAGAAAGTGGGCACCGCATGTAAAATAGCGAAGCGCTTTTAGTCTGTTACGTAATAATTTTTGACACTTCTCAAAAGCCATATCCAGCTCAAATAAACAATTTGTAAACTAAATATAACGACTAAAAGTCAAATCAAATTCCGATCGGCCCAGTTGATCAAATGTTACAAAGTTTTACATAAGTGTGTTACTCATCCAGACAGATACACCCGGAAAATGATCGGAACATATTCCTAGGTTGTAGATGTGTTGTAGGCACTATGTTTTTGTGTATAAATATGTATAAGTATAAGTAACCGAATGCAATAGGTTCTACATTTGAAAATTTTCAATTTTTTTTTTTTTTGTTCAGCCTATGTTGTCCCACTGCTGGGCAGTAAAATTTTCAATATTCGTGGAAAATATCATGCAAAATACTCAGGCCCTATAGTCTAGTATTTTACCCTCAACTTGACAATGTGTTAACAACGCCACTTCTCTGATTTTAGTGGCCTATGCCGAAGCAACCTTAAAAGTCGTCAAAAAACAAACAACAATGCCAAAGTTTTCGTTTCTGTCCCACCAGTTTGGTGTGAAACAATTAACGCGATCGAGTACTGGCGACGTCGGGCTTTATATTGAAACGTGTAAAAAAATAACAATAACAGGTTTCCGCTTTGTGGATTCTCTTTGCTCTACGAATATCGTTGTTTTTATAGAAAAAACATTGTATCGTATTGTGATTTTAACAAAGGTAGATTGAAAACTTTAATCACTTTAGACACAAACATTAATTATATTTACATTTGTAAGATTCGTATCTGCATACCTACATACAAATCCACTTAATTGATGATGATACATCGTTTCCAATTTTTCGCCTTTTCTTGTTCCTTGGCATTTAAAAAAAAACTTTTGGGAGGAAAAATTGGGAGGTCATGTACCAAATAATTCACCAAAAGTTGTTAAATGTACAAACACGAAATAAATATGATATTTAGAGATTTAATATTATTTCATATAGAGATAGATCTTTATATAAATAAAATTCTCGTGTCACAATGTTAGCTACTAGACTCCTCCAAAACGGCTAGGCCGATTCTCATCGAATTTTGTGTGCATATCGCGTAGATCTGAGAATCGGACAACATCTATTTTTTTTCTCGATATTTCCACGGGCTCGAAAATATAAATATATAAATAAAATTTATAATACCAACCAGATATATTCAAAATTCGTTCCCAAAGTAACAATAGAAAAAATACAAATAATACAAACAGACAAAAGCAACGAAACAATAGACATCACCAGAGGCCGCTGTGTACTTCCCACGAGGATTCACCTTCAGCATAATATAGCAAAACATATCTAACAAATGATATTTAAACACAAGCTACTGGAAACACTCCCCATTATCAACAAACCAAGAATTAATATACTAGAAAATTTCACAGCAAAAATGTACTGGAACAGAGACATCATAGCAACCGCAATCGAATAATCCTTAGCAATCTATACAATTATCTAGTATATAACTAGAATCTATCAAAATCCTTATAAATACTATGGAATTGGAGTAAAGTTAATCTATGTTTATTAATAAGGGGGATAGGGTACTCTTTGTTCACTTAGAATCATGAAATTAATAAAGAAGTAATCCGAAATTGGTACAGTAAAATCATATCACTGAAAGTTACTATTACAAACTTGTAATTGCAGTTACTTTGATATTAGAAGACATTAGACGCCCGCAAATATAATTTAGTGAAGTCGTAATGATCGCACCTCCGTTGCACATTGGTAGGAATGCCCCTGAGCGTGTAGTGAGACTTACATTAATTACATTCACCAAAAGGCTTCATGCATATTGTTCATCTTTCGTCTGCTGAATATTCAAATTCAAATAGTTTATTTATGAAATAGGGGTTGTATATTAGTGTGTTTGTTACTCTTTCACACAAAAACTACTGTACGGATTTTCATGAAACTTTACAGTAATATTGTTTTCATATCAGAATAACATAACAAGTTAAAATTTATAGGGATTTTTTATAACTTGGTTATCATATAACGATAACTGTCAAGTAAGTCGGAAAAAAATCAGCCCCCTGAGAGCAATACTGGCGTGCGCTGCCCTAATCTTTGGAGTTACACAAAGATATATATACTATAGGATTATTTATCTTAAATAGTTCTAAATAAAAGTCCGCGACAGCATATATCTATCTTTTATGTGTAAGTCACTATGACCAAAATAGTGAACCAAACATTCAATTAAATTGGATTTTTTTAACGATGCACATTTTAGCATATTTATCGAACTCTTATGAAAATTGATACATCTGTCACTTTACATATTGAATGTAGATAAACTTTGTCTTTTACACTAAGTAATTTGGACGAATAGATTAAAAGTTATTATCACGATAAGATTGACTTAAACGGAATATCTAAAGCGCGTAAAATACGCGGCGACAAATTCGATTCTCTAAGCGATTTATTGTTTCATACAATACGTATATATTTAATATAATATATATTTCAGTATAACATTAGATTATGTATGATAATAACAACACCATTTTTGAAGTCCGAAATCCACGCGGGCGAAGCCGCGGGCAGAAGCTAGTATGAGATAAATTTATGTAGTGAATAGTGCTTCGGACAGTAAGTTAGTTTACACTTACGTTACGCCGTATCTGTATGATAAACCACTTAACCGCAGCCCTTTGAGGCACAAACTCAGTGAAAACTAGAGATAAATGCAAACATAAATTCATTGCAACAGAATTAGTTTTAAGTCCATGGTTTCGTACTGGCGTAATACCCGTATGACGTCACAGTGAACCGACTCATAATTTAATTACTTGAACGTTTATCTTCTCGATTTTTATCATTTTACTGCATCCCACGGTTTCAGTCACATAAGTTTATATCTTGTGTGATGAAAACGTTAAAACTATTGTTTTAATATTGTTAAAGATAATATATTATAATATACATATGTAACTGTTATTAGAATATTCTCAGGCTACCGAATACACATGCGATTTTTATAATCATACATGATAATTCATTTTCTACGGTCCACAACTTTACTGTTTTAGTTTTCTATTAATTTTATTATTTTAATTAACTTATTTTTTAGACTACCGATACAACATTTGTATAAATGCAGATGTGTAAGTCTCCTTTGTACCTCCTCTTCTATCGGCGGCGCCCTAAAAAAACCGCAGCACCGACGGCTTAACCTGCTCTCTGGCATGGGCCAACAACACTTTTTGGTTTAATACAGGAGTCGAACCCGGGACCTCGCGTCTCGCCCGACCTCGGTTCTACATGTGTACAACTAGACCAGGAGACAGTCAGAGAGATGATATAATATTATTCAACTGATTATCTATTATGACATTGATTCAGGGTTCAAATGTAAAGACCTATATCAAACCTCTTATATCACTCGATACGAATCGACTAGAAACTCCATATTGAGTGCTAAAGGCAGATTTAGTGGCGTACCTCCTCATTTCAAGTATAACGTTAAGTCTTTTATCCAACTGAAACGGGCTCTTGGGTACCCACTGTTATTTCAGCCGCTGTTAAGCCCAGCTGCAGCAAGGCACTTCGTTAAAGCCGGGCTAGGTATTAAGCAATACGATCCATTAGTCTGAAAGCCTACACTCAAACTCTAAAGGCTAGGTACGAACCTAATAGGTAAATGTTGCAACATGCATGTATTAATTGCGCTTTGGAGAAATTTATCGAACATAACAGCTTCCCCTTGTGTTCGGATTAAATTCAAAAATACAATTTCAATTTCCGTGTTACCGAATTTTACTATTACCTAAAATTCCGGCAACAAGAATTTTTAATAAAACTGCATGTTCGTCGAGGCACAAATGAATACGAGTACCTCTCTTCGCGCATTCGTGTGTGATATTTCAAGTACGCTGTCGTCGATATTCGTTTTATAAAAGAATTTGTCCGGGTTCCGAGAAATATTTTACAATATTAGACTAGGCGAACCGTGACCACTACGTTTGGCGCTGAAAATAAAATTGTATCAATGTAAAATTATACTCAATGTTACTCCTGAATAGTGTAGTTTCCTGTTCGTAAAATAATTATCATTAGGAATGTATTTCCGAAGATTAGCTCCTCTTTACAAATAAAGTTAGAAATTAATAATCTTTATAATTTTATATTTAATAAACGTATCATGGTGTTTGAGGTTTAACTCTACCCAAACGGCTCCACCGTCTTTTAAGATATGTGTGTATTCGGTAGGCTTGAGAATAAGTTCACATAGTATATTTTAACTCGATATTTCTACGGGATCGAAAGCTACGCGGCTGAATCCACGGGACGCACGTAGTACCTATAATAGCAAATGTATAGATAATTTAATATGGAACAAACATATTTAAGAATGTAATTTTAAAATTTTATACATCTAAAGGTATTCGACTCTTGTTGTTTTTAAATTAACAAAAGTGTGTTTTAAAAATCAATTTTTAAAAATTTATTTAAACTAGTGATCCCGCGAAGATCGAAACTCGATCTAAGTGAAACTTTTTTATAAATAAAAACTAAATATTGTTGTCATCGTAACTAAGGTAAAGTCTGCACTTGTCTTACATGTAAACTATAAGTGTCATACTCCTCCGTACGCGCAATTTTTCCAGAATATTCCCGAAGTTTTTGCTTCACGTTATATAGTTATATAAGACATATGAACCGAGAACAGTTAGTTTTATTATTGGTACACATTCAGTAGTTTGTACATATTCATATTTGCTGATTCGCGCAAATATGAATATGTAATTTTATTGTAGTTATTACGTAGCACGAGCGCATAATCCCCAGACTACCTATCCACTCCGTGTCTGGATTCTGTTTATTATTTACAAAGGATTTAAGCAATTCGCTGATATATTATGTACCAATGAGTTTACCGTTTCCGTAAAGTTTATATGCAAATAAAATTAATTTAACCAGTCACTGAAAATAATTATCTAATATATAAAATTCTCGTGTCACAGTTTTCGTTGCTATACTGCTCCGAAACGGCTTGACCGATTCTTATGAAATTTTGTGAGCATATTGAGTAGGTCTGAGAATCGGAAAACATCTATTTTTCATCCCAATATTCCCACGGGATCGAAAGTAACGCGGGTGAAACCGCGGGGCGCAGCTAGTATTTGTATAATTTGTTTTATCGTCGGCGAGTCGCCCCTCGCTCATTTATAGATTATGATATCGATGAAACGAAGGCTGTTTGGTGTCGCGTTTTACGCGGTTTGCGACACGGTGTATCCATTACTGATCTACCAATCTTCTGCCAATTTGGATTTCTTTATGAACAACGGTTACCGCTTACCTTGTATATAAATTCCAGTTTTTTAAATCACTAATTAAGCGTTTAGTGAATATGCTTATCAGACACGGTAACACGTTATTGTGATTCTTTTGAACGAGACCAATAAATAATTAATTGATACTTCAACTAGGTGTAAAAGATACAAACAGATTAAATCATTGTTCCTCGGCGGAATTGTATTACAGTGCATTGAATACTCGCTGCAGCCCGCTGGATCGTGATTGCCGGATGTACACTCGACTTTGTCTGAGAACGGGATTAGACGTTCGTTAGCGAGAGGATGCATCGAGTAACGGCATCACTAATGTCTGTTGAGCGTATGTCAGAGCGGATGTCAATTAGAGATGTGTGTGAGCAAATAGTGTAACTCTTTGATTATATACACGTCTAGATACCGCATCAACCACCTGAAAGCGCCGTAAAACGTCTCTACTATATCTAGTAGAGACGCTCTTCGCTTAAGTCAGTGTCATCTAGACCGTAACGCGATTCTGAGCTCTCAATAAAAAAAGAAATATTCCGGTTTGTTCTGTTCAACTGTGTCATAACCATGCAGGAAAATCTGATAACAAATAGAAGATCTTATTTCACCGGTTAGTTTTTAAATTTACGTAAGTATTGTTAAGAAAATACGAATATTAATTTCACAATTTACTAGTGGTACGGTGTTGTCACTAGAAAAGTAGGGTTTTTTTAAATATATAGCAGTGGAGTTTACACACTACGTTATTCTACCCCCCGTGCTAAGTACCGTAAGGACTTATGTTACAGGGACTAGACAACGGAAATATATTTTATAAATTGAAGAAGTTTTATATATTTAAGATTTTTATTACTGAAAAATACATATAATACATAGATAAACATCAATGACCAAGGCGGGATTCGAACCCGCGACCCCTGGCGCAATATATTCCGCTTATCCGAGCCCTGCACCACTGCGCCAGCCTGGTCGTCAGATATAAGATTTGATAAAGCACAAATCCTCGTTAAATAACATCGATTCCATCCAAGGATGATCAGTGAGGCCGTTTATATAGCTATATTATAATGTGCAACATTCGCGTAAACTTAAGATGTCATTATAAGTATTGTTAGTATATTTTATATTATGTAACACTGACTGTAAATAAATAAAACTGATTCATAAAGTATATTTGGAGTCTTATTATCAAGTAAATAAATTCTAATACATAAATAGCGATCTATAAAACTAAAACTACCTTCGGAAATCCTCTCATTGATAAAAAAAAAATAAAAAAAAATTAATTTTTAATAATAATTAGCATACATTCTTTAAAAAAATCTATATAGACCATATATTCATATGTATATTCCTATTTTATTGTTTGCTGTTAGTTCCTCCTGATTTAGTAACAAAATTAAGGGTAATTTTTTTATGCTGTTGGTATCCCTTTACACGCACACATTGACAGTTTTAAAACAATCTGTACATAACTGTCACTCACACATTGTGCGAAAAATGAGATGTTTTCTTTGCGATGTTTATTTGAAATGCTCCATCTAGACGTGTATATAATCAAAGAGTGTAACTTATCTGCTCCATGCGACACTTGTAATTAATTAGGACGAGACAAACGTTTAGATTATATCGATATCGATTGTTGTCGATATCCATGTCTTATTGAACTTATTGAATTACCCGAATGGAAAAAGATAATAATTGTGTATAATATACAATAAAAATAAATTAGATTAATTAAATATAACTCATGTAATGCACTGGAAAGACTATGTTATTAAACCTGGTGGTCTAGTGGTAATTATTTTGTTCCACAGAGGCGAGGTTCCGGGTTCCATACCGGGATGGCTCTAAAAAACGATATTGGGACCAATAATTTATAACAACAGTCCTTCCTAACTCAAGTTGGAATCATACCTCAGTGCCTCAGAGAGCACATTAGGCCCGACGACTTAACGTCCTCTCAGAGACACGGAGGATCGACAACTTCCACTTACTTTCCCCCCCGTGATGTCCATGAATTCCTCCCGTGAATTATATCCATACTTTTATTGTGTTTTTAAATATGGAATTTGACATGTCAGTTTATTACTAAATTATTACTTGGATAAAGTTATTCTATGTTTAATAATGAGGGGGTTTTTGATTTATGACATTTAGTCTTTATTTCCAAAAAAGATTTTACATAATTACACCGCCAAACTGTATTTATGGTCAAATCGTTTTATAAATTAAGAACGATTTTTCACTTCTTCAATCACGGGTTAATACAAAAGTGCCCTCGTCGGTCTTACGGTACATCGCGCGTAGTAGTGGCAAGTTTTTTTCGCCACATCACGAGGTCCGGGTTTGAGTCTAGGATTGGATCAATAGTGTTAATGAGATTTATTAATGTCTAACCCCCTTATAAATAAACATAGAATAACTTTATCCGAGTAATAACCTAGTAATAAACTGACATCTGTCAAATTCCATATTTTTATGTGTTTTTCAATATGGAATTTGACAGGTGTCAGTTTATTATTAGGTTATTACTTGGATAAAGTTATTCTATGTTTATTAATAAGAGGGGAAATGTCTAAGACTGGAGAAAAGTTGTCAGCTCTCCTATCTCAAACGCATGTGCAACCAACGGCCCGGAGCTTTTTTATTTCTCTTGCCAATCGTGGTGGATTACCGTCATATAGGAGTAAGATAGTGATGGATAAATGCTGTGGCGCTCGTGTCTCCGACCATTGGAGTGTGAAAGGGGATGAAGAGCACCGTATCAGTTTAACAAATAAGAATTACTATGAACATAGGATATGAACCAGCAGGGTTGACGCTAGATTAAAAATGGTATTCTTTTTAATTTCATAGGCAAAGGAGAAATTGGGTGACTTTATGTCTTCCGCATAACCATTTGCTCTTCCAACCAACCCTTGATTTTTATTATGTCTAGACAATATACAGAAACATGTGATGACAAGTAAAGCCGTTCCTATACGCACAGCCAGAGTATACTCTGAAACATTGTCGTCTTTCCCTAATCCTCCTACTTGCCCATCCATGCCCTTACACACCCGAGGAAATATGATAAGATAGCATAGCGCTCAATAAAAAATATTCAAGTCTTGTTCCACGGCCCGACAAGTATCTCCCTTTACCCATTACAGGTTGTTGGACAATGGACATAGGAAGCGTCTATGACGGTCAAAGCTTTGTCGAGTCGCGATTAAACAATGACACGATGCCTATCGAATCCGCACTTAACATTTTTTATTTCCTATTTCTGAAATTCGCCTATTCAGGAATACGTAATATCAATTCCCAATAATGCATAAGTCGGTCAAGACAGAAATAGGACTCATCACAGTCGACTGTTGGAGCTGGTTTGGGAAAGGTCAAAAGGTCAGTATTGATTTATTGCTGCGCTCAGTAACTGGGCAATAGGAGGGCTTGGTGCTGATGATCATTGGTGGGCGTGGTTTGCATCAGTGTGGACCAATAACGGAAGCTCCGCTTTTCCTATTGGTACATTCCCGGTGGATACGAGGTGGTAACGTGGAGGCGAGTTCCACGAAGCCTCTTCATAAACCAACTATTGGATTTCACAGAATATTTAACATGGTAAAATAAAGCGGAAAATGGATGTAAAAATAAGTTTATAAAAACGTATTGCTTTTAAATTACCAAGCTCTTTGCGATGCCATTATCACTAGCATACGAAGCTCGTCATCATCAACTTATTTTTTCGAAACATATTATGCGAAAGACGTTTAAGGGTATTACATTGCTCAATGACCTTGGAGAATCTGTCACTGAGAAAGTAATTATTTTTTAGCGCCACCTATTAACATACGTACCTACGTGTCATAACTTCTCGCATATTGAAAAGAACCAAAGATTAAACAAGAGTCAGATGTGTCACAATATTTTAGTTGTGTTTACCTATTTTATTCATTTTATTTTATTAACACTTATTTAGCATATGTTACTTTGATATTGAAAAGAATTAGGATGACCTTGTGATTTTAACTAGGTGTAGAGCTTTGCTGCATTGCAGCCGAAACGGCGAAGAACTACTAGAGATTTCCTTTGCTCAGGTGATACTGGCGTGCAAACTACGCGGAAGTCGCTAAAAGCATGGCGTTGTACGGGTAACCAATCTGAGTAGACAAGCTAGCTACGAAGATCACAAAAAGTGGTGACAAACCACATAGCTTGGGCCTACGTTACTGTTGTTTGGGCAGCGGCATGCTTACTGGCAGGCACCCCTCCATGGGAAATGAGCGCCAAGGTCCAGGCGAAGTTATACTGCTGGGAGAGGCAGCGTTGACAGGGTCAAGGAGAGATGGAAAATCGGGCTGGATAACTCCCCATATGGTGTAAAAACCGTTGGGGTGCCAACTACCGTACAGGATAATGTAGATAATGACTGGACACGGGTGCTTCGGTCATTCCGTGCACAAAATAGGACGGGAGACAGTTCCGGTCCGCCATTAGTATGGGGAGCCGAACGACACGGCTCAACACACTATGTCAGACTGTACTAAATGGACCACTACAAGGGTGCCCCTAGCGGTAGAACTTGGCGACCATAGTCTTTCGCTGCACAACATCGTCAGTAAGATTCTCGGCAGCGAGAGATATTGGGATGCTTTCTTCTCCTGCGCAACCATAATTCGGCAGAAAAAGTCGCCGAGAGAGAGTGAGAGTTGCGAGCTGATGCACTCCCCATCGGCGAGGACGAACAGGCAGGCGTCGGACACGATAGGCCCGTCAACTGCACTGAAA
>LUGF01055456.1:0-24034 GCA_001625245.1 Calycopis cecrops | reverse complement strand
GTAACCGCGCGGATCAAGAATTTCAATTTAAAAAAATTTTAGGTATCAACGGATTTCATAGAGCCGAATGTAACTTGTGATCCGCCTCACCGCCAACCGGGTGCCGTGTGTGATCCGCCTAAGGCTTGCTGTAAAGCTGGTGGCCCAAGGAGGTGGGAGGAGAAAGGAGGGCAGCGCATCTGTATAGCCTCTATGTGGATATTTGTGGGCGTCGGTAGTCGTGAAAATGGCTCCGGCTGCTCGTTTGCCCCCCTATACCATAACACAAGCATCTGAAACGTCGGGCTTGGGAATAAATAAATAAACCGCGATAAAATCAGCTAAAGTGGTTTCATTGTAACAATTTATGAATATGTTTTTATGAATGAAGATAAATATCAAAAGAAAAGTTACATTAGATAAGCGGAACTTCATACAATGACCTACTTTTTTTTACAAAACTTATTATGCGCTAGAACAAGAGGGTACAGACTATGAGGCTAACAAAGGCTCATACGTAACACAGGAAATACTTTTTTTTTGTTAACGCAGGGGCACAACACATGAACTACTTAGCTATACATTACGCTTATATGTTATTAAGATTTGATCCCTAAAATATACGGGTTTTAGTAGTTTTACAACATACAAACGAGACGACTAGGTAAGAGGTACTGCCACGCTGCATGCATGTATGTAGCCGAAATGGGCCGGCACGACCGGGGAGGTACCTCTCGCTTACACGAGACCGGCGTAAAGTGACAGTTGAGCTGTCGCGTTTCGTGCGGTGTGTAAGTAGCCGGTGGCTCGTGGTGGTATCGTACTTAATGGAACTTCTACTTATGTAATGTAACTTGCACTGAATAAAGATTTTTCTATTTCTATTTCTATTTATCTAATACAGTTCTAGTTATTTCGGTTACGTGAAGTTCAACGTGCGAGAGATTAGTATGTGAGCATACTAGTTTTCACCACTTACTACACACACATAACACTAGTTTTCACCACTTACTACACACATATAACTAGTTTTCACCACTTACTACACACACATAACACTAGTTTTCTTTTGACGCTGGGGCATATGATACCTAGGCGCTCAGGTGGATCCTAGACCTATATCTGATTCAGCATCGACTAAGCCTCTGCTATAGTCGGGGAGTCCTGGATCTGCAGGCATCAGGATTCCTCCAGCGACAGGCTGGCCTCGGCGAAGAGGCCAGGCTTCTCCTCCTAGGGGACTGTTGGGCTGCTTCTCAACAGTCCCTACTATAACGTTTGTTTTGCCTTTTCTCCTCAGGGCAGGGCTAGGATTGAGCCGGTGGTAGGTGTAATTTTTTACGTTCAAAAAGTAATTTTTTAAATTGTATTTTGAATAAATGTGTCCCGCCGTTCGTCCCAATCCGCGCCATGGACGGGGGACGTCTCTTAGTGTCCCTCAAGTCTGACCGGATGGGTAGCCCTGTCCGGCATCACCTTGGGAATTATAGAAGCACGCAAGCCCACCCTACAATCCAAAGTGTTACATCCCGAAAATGCTGCTACAGCCGTGATAGAAATGTAGAATATAGCTATGTCGAATTCTAAAGTATTAGATCCGGCTGATGAAACCCCGATCTTATAAAATTAACTAGCTGTGCCCCGCGGTTCCACCTGCGTTTAATTTCTCAGAAATCCATATAAATTTCAATACCCTGTTTCACCCCCTTAGGGAATGTATTTCTAAAAATCCTTTTTTAGCGGATGCCTACGTCATCTACCTGCATTCCAAATTTCAGCCCGATCCGTCCGACTGCTTGTTTACCCCACTATAATATACAAAAGTGCTGTAGAAATATTGACTTAAATTATATTGCAAGATTTGCGTTTTCTTGGTTGTTCTTTTTCTCAACAATTGCTTGTGTTCCGAACCACCGGTAAAGTAAATAAAACCAAGCTCACTATGGTTTTTATTTCTTATTCCGATTCAGTTCTCTAAGAATATCCAGACGTGCAATTTTCCTTATTGTTTCCGTAAATAAGTTACGAGGACTGTACTTTATAAGTTTGGACACATATAAGTTTATCTGCACGAACCTGCACTTTATTTAAGTGTAACTTACTTTATTGTGTAGCTTTCACTTACTGCTTTAGAAATGCTGAGTACGCTTCTCGCGTATTGAGCGGTGCGTTTTAAAACGTGTGCTGTTTTAGGAGTTTAATGATTTAGAAACATAAATAGGTGTCCTATGGATGGAAGGAGGGGGGAGGAGACAGTGCATCTGCAGTGTACCTAGGGCTACCTATGCCTCTATGTAGATGTCTATGGGTGTTGGTAGTCATAAAAATAGCTCAGTCGGCTCGTGACAACTGCTGGTGTAACTAGGCCAAAACGTCGAGAAAAAGATATATTATTTCTCTAGTGCCCTTAATAAATATTGTATCGCT
This sequence comes from Calycopis cecrops, assembly GCA_001625245.1. NCBI lineage: Eukaryota > Metazoa > Arthropoda > Insecta > Lepidoptera > Lycaenidae > Calycopis > Calycopis cecrops. The sequence goes on along the minus strand of LUGF01055456.1, from coordinate 21,628 downwards.
TTAAAATCCTATAAGAAACTGCAAAAATTTGTAACAAACCCGAAAGTCTCAAAAAATAATAAGAATAAATAAAATAAAATAAGATGACAGACAAGAGATCGCAGTTTTATTTCGTGAACTACACTATTAGTCCTTGTGTAATTTCTCATTTTAAGTGAATATTGTTAATTCTTTGTGAGAATAAATTGTTCAAACCGAACTACCTCAAAATTGTCTCTCTTGCTGATGATCATCATGCCCATTAAAAGCGTACGAGGTATTCATCGAAAGTACTGGAGAATTAATGTCACGCCACCTGAAGCACGGAGTGGAAAGTTGTGGGCGCAGATGCGTTTTATAGAGGCGTTGAACTTCCGAACTTTACTGTTACACTCTCCTTCATTAGATTCATCATTACGGATTAGACGCCGTCTTTTTGACGTGATGAACGCCGGCTGCACGCGCGAATTAATGTCACCTGAAGCTCGGAGTAGAAAGTTGGCGCATGTACGTTTTATAGAGTCGTTGAACTTCGGAACGCTTCTACACTCTCCAGATTCGTTTATGTCTTTTTCACGTGGTGGTCTAAGGAAAAGCGCCGGCTGCACGTACGAATTAATATCAGGTCACCTGGCGAAAGAAGTTGAAAATTTAAGCACTTTTTTAGGCGCCGAGCTTCGGAAAGCTACTCTCCAGTTTCTTTAGATTTATCATTATGGATTAGTGGTATGGTTTTTTTGACGTGGTACGCACGAAATAATGTCACGTCTTGACGCGGAAGCATTAGGCAAGCACGATCGGTCTAAGAGTCGATGTCGCATGAAGGTATCGTCCGTAAGCCGACTTTACAACCCGGCCGAAACGTCGAGCAAAGGTATACGTGTATGTTTACGCTTGTACCTTTTAATAAACATTTTATCTTGTTTTAAACCCGTAAAAGTACTATAAAATTTGTAACAAACGCGAAAGCTTCAGAATAATATTCGCTAGATGCAAATTCGATGCCCTCCTTTTCCCCTACCCTAAAATGCGCCACCGGCAACTCACATCTTGCTGTCTCTCCACCGGTTTCATATGAGCGATAGGTGCAATACACCGCGCCTCTTAATTAACTCGTTTCAATATAAGTATTTTACTAACTTATCCACCTGGACTCTGCGTATCCCTTACGTAGGGCTAAACGTTACTGCATACTGGAGCATGCGGCGTGGAGTCTGTCATCTGGCCCTAGTGGCCTCAGTTCGTGTCGCACTGCCCTCCGCCGCGGACGATCGCGCGCCGGCCTCAAACTTTACGATACGCGAGTGGCTACGGCTCGTAGATACTCCTACGCCACGGCTGTATCGGTGAGTTTTTTTTTATTTGTAAGGCAAAGATATGGTGATTTATATTGTAAAAATATTGATGCATAAACATTGTCATGTAGTTTTGAATTTAGAATATTTTCGGTGAGTTTTTTTTTTAATTATTAGGCAAAGATATGGTGGTTCATTTTATTGACTAAATAAAAATGTTGATGGAAAATAGTTTAATGTAATATTGAATTCGGAATCGAATATATCGGTGCGTTTTTTTTTTAAATTATGAGGCAAAGATATAGAACTTGTTCGTTTTATTGGCCCAATAAAAATATTGGTTGTTAATTGTTAAATGTGTCTAATTTTGAATTTAGAATATATCGGTAAGTTCTTTTTGTAAATTCAAAAGACAAAGACAGAAGTATTATATTTAATTGTTCAAAAAATATGTGAGTGTTTAAATATTATGTTATATTGTAATATAATATGTCTAAATTGTATGTTTATCAGTTGGTAATAACGAAACTAAAAAATATCACAACAGGATAACTGAAATTAAAAAAAAATTAAAACAAGAACTCATTTATTAAAATGGTAACCGCAAAACGTACTTAATATTATTTTATTAAAAATTATTATAACTTAAAAGGCCTTAGAAGCATAATTAAAGTATTTAAAAGAACTTTATATTTTTTCACCTATGCTACTAATGGTACATTTATAAGTAATTTACAAAAAAATGCTTAAATGTCAATCTAATCTTTTATTTTAAATGTATGTAACATTTATTTAGTTATAACTTATAAGCAAACTTCATAATAACATAGTTAGTACTATTTTAATTTTCATATTTCTAGTGATAATGAATAAATACTGCAAATTACCTACACATTTATACAATTGACGAAATAGGTATTTTTTTACTTAAAACTTACCTATTTGAAATGAAATTTAAAATTTGACTGCACTTAGATTTTAAAAATCTACAATAATGAGAAATGAAAAAAATTCAATTATGAAATACATAATTAAAAACAACCAGTTTAATTAAGCCCTAATTTTAGTATTATTTTTATTTCGCTGTCAGCTTAACACGACAGAAACCATTAGATCGATTATTCTTGAAGGAAATTTATTATTTTGGAGATTAAATATAATATAATATTGTTTATCTTAAAATGACCGGACCGTGTACCATGACATTAAACGCAAATCAAATTCCGTCTTACAAAACAATCTTTTGTCAATCAAAATAGTTTCGGCGTGAAAGAGTAACAAACAAACTCACATTGATTTATAATTAGTAGGACTTTAAGCATTTTTTTATTCATGAAATATAAAAAATATATAAGAAATTTTATATTCATATTTATATACTGTAAACGGGACTTAATCGCGTACTATTTTAATCGAAGTATTTACCTCGACGTTTCGGCCGTAATGCAACGGTCGTGGTCACGAGTAGACTGTAGGTATATGAATAAAAATCATGAAAGTTTAAAACAAAGCAAAAATATATTGTTTAGTTTCTGTTATATATGTTATCTGTTATATATTTTCGTAATCGTTTCTGTAACTTGCTTACTTTCTGAACTGTCGGTTACTCGACTCAACTAAACTTAACTTCGTTCCTAAGGGATTAAAGCTACGTAAAATAGGGTACTATCAGTAAGAAACAATTGATCTAAGTTAGCAACAACTTTATTTTGGCTAACTTAGATCAGTTAGACGAAAAATACTGAGCTAGCGAAAATATTACCGATATTTATTACCAATATAACAAATTTGTGCTAATAAATAAAGTGCTTCGTAAATTTCGTTTTGATTTTTTTTCATAAAGAAAACTAAGGGAAAAACGAGCAGAATATGAGTACCAGAGATCTCGTAGGCAAATTCCGTCGGAAATATGCGAATGTGATTGTCAAATGAATTGGCCGGCACGACCGGGAAAGTATCTATCGCCAACTTTTAAGTTGATGACTGTACCTACTGCTTTTGATTTTTGATTAGTTTGCGGATATTTGTGGGGGTCTAGTGAACGAGGGCAAGATAATATACGTGTAAATCGCCGTCAGTGGTCTCCAAATAACTCTGAAGGCTCGATTAAGCCGCGATAAATTCCATTAAATTAATATATCAAGATTTTTGTTTCTTTTTTATGGTATGGGGGCAAAGGATCCGCATAGAAGCTATACAGATGTTGTCCTCCTTTCTCCTTCTCCCTCCAAGGCTACTGGCTACTTACACACCGCACGAAACGCGACAGCACAGCTGTCACTTTACGCCGGTTTCGTGTAAGCGAGCGGTACCTCCCCGGTCATGCCAGCCCAATTCGGCTACATGCATGCATGCAGCGTGGCACTACCTCTTAATAAGATTCAATTGTAAATTATCATTACCTTTTTATAGTAAAAGAGGGCAGACAAGTCGTCGTCGTCGTAATTTACGATAGATGACCATGATTGTTTAGCAAATGGCAGACACGTTGCCTTTACTCCTCCCCTTCAGTGGGCCACCGGCTACTCACAAATGCCACGAAATGCGACAGCTATAATTTTACAGAGGTACCATTTTTTTTAGCACAAGGGGCCAAACGAGCAATCCGAGCCTTTTGATGACTACCGACGCCCAAAGACATTCGCCTGATTGTTACGCAGATGCATTGCCCTCCTATCATCCCCCGCCCCCAACAGGCCACCGGCTACTCACTAACCGCACGAAACGCGACAGCGGCACTGTCACTTTACGCCTGTATCAAGTGAGCGAGAGGTACTTCCCCGGTCGTGTCGGCCAAATTCAGTTGCATAGGAGGATGTAGTGTCATGCACCATGCATGGCACTACATCCTCCTATGCAGCATGGCACTACCTCTTCCTAAAACCACCATGTGAGTGGGGAGGTACCCCGTGCCGGCTGAATTCCGTTACGTACTAACTACTACCTCTTAATAAACTTACAAAGTAGACCTCCAGTCACCTGACAATGTAGTAAATTTACTAAATTCACAAAAGTCACATCAGCTGGAATTTAATATCGCCATAACGTGTGCTTAAAACTTAGATTTGTTTTTGACGGACGCTGCTTAAGTAGCACTTGAAAGGACTAATTACCGTACCTTACGGCTATTAAGCCGTATAGTGTATTAACACTATTTTCTGGACTTTGAAACTTAAATGTAAAAACGGCACTTAAATGAAATGAAATGAAAATATTAGTCAAATAAATTTTAAGTTATAAAAAAATATGTTGTATAAAATATATTTTTAAAGAGCACTTTTTGAGAGTCAACAACGGTTCAACCCTAACCCTGTCCTGAGAATCGGCGCGGCGGCACAAACTCAGAAGGTCCCATGTATTGATTAAATATTTAATAGTAAATACTAAATACATTTCATACTAATATTATAAATGCTGAAGTTTGTATGTTTGTTTGTTACTCTTTCACACAAAAACCGCTGAACCTATTTTAATGAAATTTAACACACGTAAAGAGAGTTACTTGTATTATCACATAGGATAGTTTTTATTCCGAAAACATGTTCCTATGGGATGGCATGGGATGGTTTTCTATTTTCCACGGGATCGAAATTTACGCGGGTAAAACCGCGGGGCGCAGCTAGTTTATTATATATTAGAACATATTAAAAATAAAACCACGTATATTTAATGTCTTAGCACGACAAGTGTTTGTAAGTGCAACGTGTAAGTAACCCGTGGTCCGTGGGGGATTGTCACGAAAATGACACCGACTGCTCGTTTGGCCCATTATACTATAAAGATACGCGGATGCTGTCTAATTTCAGGAGATGCTGGACCGATTTTGAAAGCTTTTTTAGCGTTAGCTCTTTTATGGAGAAAATATGTATATCATACCGTCAGTTTGTCCAATATAATTTGCGTTGTAAGTAAAAATATACAAAATGTACAAAAATACACATAGATAATCTTTTTTTCATCAGACAAGGGCAATTTCGGAAGTACATTTTAAACAAAAAGAATTTTTCAAAATAGGTCCATATTCAAAGTGACGTATAGCCGGTGGCCCATGGAGGTGGGAGGACGAAGGTGGGCAACGCATCTGATTATCTCTATGCGGATGTCTATTGGTAATATAAACAATCGATTATAATTTTTTAGACATCTGTTATTAATAACATTACTGATAACCCAAAGCGGCATGCCATGGCATGTGTTTTGATAACAGATAACAGGTCAAGAGTGTAACGTTATGTTATTATAACTATCTGAGTGCTATAACTACATAATTATATATATAGCCCATGGAGGTGGGAGGAGCAAAGAAGAGAGCACATCTGTATCGCCACTATGCGGATGTATATGCGCGCCCCCATATGTCATAAAAAATTAATTGCTATTATTAACACGATATAACATACTTTATTTTTATTTATGATTTTACACGCCAAGATTCCGCTCGTTTGCCCCCTAGTACTGCCAAAAAAAAGAGGAAGCTTGGACAATCGGAAAGTAACTCCCGCTGACATGATTCCAACATAAGTGATTTCTAAGCTGGCATGTCGTGCAATATGAGTTTCCCGTGGTCCCTTGTAGGTAATGACGTGCAGATGTATACGGGCGTTCGTAGCCATGTATGCCACTCGTTTGTACCCTTTCATCTTATAAGCCACATTTAATTAAATGTCAATTTTATTTCCGCTATCACTGACACACTTTTCGCCTTTCAAACGAAATGAAAATAAAAACATGCACAAGCTTGAAGTTGTTTCATAACTTATATAAATTCAAGAGCATTCAGTCGTCTCTAGTTACATATCTAGATCTAGATAACCTAGATATTATGCCGATTGGTTGCCTAACTCTACTAGATTTTGCGTTGAAATTTAAATATTCTTAGCTATTGTTTGCGGGCCTCTTTTCCAATTTTCGCTTGATTTAAATAATAGGTTTTGTCTGCGTGTAGTATTGTATAATCTTAAAACGGATGATAGCTGTTACATCTATCTGATATCTACATTATCCGTAGCTTGTACGTCTGTGATGTCGCTGGCTTTAATGGGTATTTACCTAAAGTTGATGAACTGCCGTGTACCCGTCCGTCTGGACGTCATCCTGGTGTATCAACCGAAATTCAAACCGTAAGGGTCTATTCACACCAAAAGCGCGGCGAAGGGCAGCGAAGCGGAGCGCAGTTTATGTGTCATAATTATGCATTTCAACTTTATTTTCATTTCTATAGTACTTATTATTGAATTCTCGCGACTTCTGGAGCATTCCAGCGACTTCTCGCGCATTCCAGCGTCTTCGCGGGAATTCGCGCGTCTCGTTCGAGCGTATCATGCGATAATAAGTATTATAGTAATTAGTATAAAGTTGAAATTCATATGACACATAAACGGCGCTCCGCTTCGCTGCCCTTCTCCGCGCTTTTGGCGTGAATTGACCCTACAGTATTGCACTATCGCGTAAATTGTATTTTTTATTTTATGTGTTATACCTAAATACCATCATTTCTTGTTGGGTAATACATGAGAAGACATCAGTGACGCATCCTCTTACTGGCATGGTTGAAAACCGGTGTTAGGTTACATGTTAACTATGAGACCTGGCTAATACCGAACCACACCGTTTTGGTCCTTACTTGAGGCAATCTTTATGTTATCTTAATGTCTTAATGTAATAGAATGTTATTGTCAGCATGTGTTATCTTGTATAATTATACTCTGTTGTTGTTGTCTCTTGTATAGTGTCCGCATAAATGTTTTGATTCTTTCTTTCTTTCTATGGTTTTTATTTTTTATTTTTGCATACGTCATTTTTATCGATTTTGATTTTGCCTTTTGATTGATTATGATGATTACCAACGTCATCTTTTTTTCTTGACTTCCAATGGACCGGAGTACCGCACCTGCCGCGACAGCATAACTGTCACTTTACGATGGTATCGTATAAGCGAGAGACTTCCAATCATCTTATTCTTTCAAACAGTAGTATAATCATTTATTTAGTAATAAGGTAATTATTACACTGTTATACATATAAAACAGCCGTTAACTATTCTAAAATAAATCACTTATTAAAGTATAAGGTATGTAAGTATTAATAACAAAACGCAAAATAATTACTTAAGTATAAAAATAAAGAAACAAAAAATATAATATAATAATAAATCTCATGAAAAATGCATAAAAATGTAGTAAATCTAATTCCTAAAATGGATACCACCCATGTTTAGTGACTGGCAAAACCACAATCCTTGTTATATTTAAAAAAACGTGGGCAAAGACATATTTTTTTATAGCATAAGGGGGCAAACGAGCAATCGGAGCCTTTTGATGACTACCGACGCCCATGATCATTCGCATGATTGTTACGCAGATGCGATGCCCTATTATCATCCCCCCCCCTAATGGGCCACCGGCATATGTAGATAAGCCTGCGACTGCTCGATTGCACCGCTTTACTGTGAAAAAAACAGTACGTCTTCTACCCTGGCCTCAGTCGTCCAGTGCGTCGCCGAACTGGGGCAGGTGTTCGCATGCTGGAGCACGATTACTTAAATATTCATAAGGCGACCCCAGAGAAGGTCGTTAGGGCCCATTTTGTGAAACACATGACATTATACTAATATTATAATCATTACACAATTATAACTCAACTAGCAGCGCCCGGTTTTATGATTAATGAACTTCACCCCCCCATTTCAACACCTTGGGGGTTGAATTTCTAAAAATTCAAATTTTTGGACACAGACAAGTTATCACAGTCTATTTACCTATATAAAATTTTCGTGCAACAATGTTAGTCACCACACTCCTCCGAAACGGCTCGACCGATTCTCGTGAAATTTTGAGTGCACGGGTAGGTCTGGGAATCGGCTCACATTTATTTTTCATCTCGATACTTCCACGGGATCGAAATTTACGCGGGTAAAACTGCGGAGCGCAGCTAGTAAGTATACATATAGATTAAAAGAACTTATGTACGTACAGCCGAAGAAAAATAAAGACGCAGTCATGATTCCGTCTCTTTCTAGAATCTACATAAACAAAGTTTGTCTCCTTCACACCATTCGCCATAATATTCTCCTGACTACGCTCAAACTACACGAAACGCGACAGCATTACCAAAAGGAAGAGGTAGTGCCACATTGCATGTTTACGTGCAGCCGAATTAGGCGGACACCACCGGGGAGGTACCTCTCGCTTACACGAGACCGGCGTAAAGTGACAGCTGTGCTGTCGCGTTTCGTGCGGTGTATAAGTAGCTGGTGCCCCATGGAGGTGGGAGGAGAAAGGTGAGCAGCGCATCCGTATAACCCCCATGCGAATGTCTGGGCGTCGGTAGTCATGAAAGTGGCTCCGACTGCTCGTGTGCCCCCCTATAAAATAAAAGTTTGGAATCATGTAAACGAGTCATGCCGACCAGTACGGCCGCAATGCATGCCAAATCCCCTTATCCTGTCAAGAAATACAAAATGTTTTGAACAAAATTTGGCACTGATGTAAATAACATAATCAAAAACAAAACTGTATATCACGAAAAATAAAACCCATGTGAAATACCTTACAGGCGAAACCATGGGGCGCATCTAGTCTATATTCTTGTTCGATTCCGAAATCTTGCGTAAGTAATTCCGCCATCTTTGGGACCAAGTTTAATTAGAGTTCCCTGTACAGGTGTGTTATCGAGGGTCTGCTGAAACCCCCTTCATGTACAAAGGGTCTGTGAGACCCCTTCATGTATAAAGCGATCCTTCAACTTGTATATTTGGAGCCCTACTTAAATCACCTCTTGTACAGCTTAGCAGAATTAATACGACCTTAAATTATATCAAGAATTTGTGACATTTATCTTGGTAAATGCTTACACAGACATTAGTCAACCCAACGCCACTGTGGCTAATAAACAGAACTTATTTGGTGTGGCCTGGTAAATTTTACCCATGTATATTATTGTTACCGATTAAAGCTTATGTCAATACTAGCTGTGCCCCGCGGTTTCATCCGCGTTTAATTTCTAAGAAATCCATATAAACTTCAACACCTCATTTCACCCTCTTAGGGGTTGAATATCTAAAAATCCTTTCTTAGCGGATGCCTACGTCATAACTTCTACCTGCATGCCACATTTCAGCCCTATCCGTCCAGTAGTTTGAGCTGTGCGTTGATAGATGACTCCGTGACCTTTGAGTTTTATATATAGATTAGTTTTCTTTAGGAGTTATGAAATTATTTATACCTTTGTTCCTTTTTTGTAAGACATGGTTTGTCTGTGAAAAATTATACGCAACTAATCAATAATCAACGAACAGCATAAATTGTCTTCGTAAATATTACGTGATTATTGTGGGTGTAACTTACTCGGGTACTTTACCGTAACTCTGTCATACATGTAGCGCCATCCACGAATTTGCACCCTACTATTTCTTTCCTAATAGTTTCGCACACTACAATGAAAAGACTAGTCAGATAAATGCAGTTTATTGGCGGGGTGTATCTTCAGAGATGGTACTAGGTATAGTATCCGCAGGAACACGAAAAACAGATGTTAATAGCTTTAAAGAGGTACGCCTTAGATACTGTTAGCCACAATTAGTAGAGTAGAGTATTTTGATTTAAAGTTAACAGTTTTAAAATCTATCGGATATTAGATAACCAACGACAGTCTGGGTTAAGAATAATGATGTCACCGATATTTGGCCGCTAAAGTTAGGCTTAATCAAGCTTAGAGTCTCGCGCGCCATGGAAAGAGCAATGCTTGTTACTTGTATACGGGCGTTGTACAATCTGGATTACCGAGCTAACACAGAAACTTATGAACTAAACTTTTTAGGATAAGGGGACAAACGAGCAGTCAGAACCCTTTTCATGACAATCGGCGTTAAAAAACATCCGCATAGAGGTTATAACATCGTATTCAGCTGGTGATGATGATGATGATGATGATGATGACGATGATGATGGAGGTGATACAGATGAGTTGACCTTCTACCCCTCCAGTGTCTAGGCTCATAGGGCCGCTTACGCGCCGACAGACAGATATACTAGGGGTCAGGGTCCGTAAAAATACGTCTCATACATCTGTGCCGTCCCAATTTCTCTGCAGTGCAGCTACAGCGCCCCTGCTGTAATATTTATACTCCGAGCCCGTATTTTTCACGGGCCACGGTTTTTGGAAGGCTTCCAAGCGACGTTTTCCGTTCGCTCTCTGAATTTGTTCGTGTGAATTTTTTTTTTCGAAAAAAATTCGAAAATGCACGTAGCCATTTTATAGCTCCAATGTGCCTTTAGTTGTATCCGCTGTACGTTTTCTTTCATTTTAGAGGCGAATGAGCAGTCGGAGCCTTAGGACTTAACTGCAGGCGACGGTCTTCTTCTTTGTCTTCCGGTGGGTTTATGGGTGTCGATAGTAATTGAAATGCGTCGATGGCTCGTTTGCCCCCTTATGCTACAAAAAATTTATTTTTGAACAAAAATTTCTATACGCGCCTTTGACTTAGGGAGTAAACTGTCTAAAAGTCTCTAAATCGTTACAAAAATGTGTTGATCAGGCGAGGCCAACGGAAGTTGACATTCAAATTCAAATTCAATTAAAGTGAAACTTTTTTGTGTTTAATAAATAAATATCATTTGACATGTCGTTGTAACTATCGTGATGAATTTGTGTATGAAATCAATAATTCACCTTTACTTCAGTTGTGTGGTCTAAAGCATACACTTTTTTTTCATTCATTTTAGTTTCGGGTGACCCATTCAGGAGGGAGGTGACGGAGGCCAACACATCTGCATATCCTTATGCCATAGACATAACAACAAGCGCATCGCGAGCCATAAGGAAACTACCAACGCTACGCTTCTTGATGGAAATTCATATTATACTTGTATTTTCCTTTTTTTATACTATTTCCACTGTTTATTAATTTACATTACATTATTTACGACCGGTTAAACGAAACCGGTCGTAACTAATGCAAAGTAAATTAATAAAAAGTTTATAAATATAAATATTAATCACGTTTTAAAACCCTATAAAAAACCTAATGCCATCGGCACGAAGAAGAAGAATAAGGAGTGGAAATAGTATAGAAAACGTATATTATTTACAAGTATTAACGTATTTATTTTGGTAAGAGGTAGTGCCACACTGCATGCTTGCATGCAGTCGAATTGGGCTGGCACGACCGGGGAGGAACCTCTCGCTTACACGAGACTGGCGTGAAGTGACAGCTGTGCTGTCGCGTTTCGTGCGGTGTGTAAGTATCCGGTGGCCCATGGAGGTGGGAGGGGAAAGGAGGGCAGCGCATCTGCATAGCCTCTATGCGGATGTTTGTGGGCGTCGGTAGTCATGAAAATTGCTCCGGCTGCTCGTTTGCCCTCCTATATCATAAAAAAAAAAATTATATAGTGAATTCGTTTATGCAGCCGTCGATCCTCCCTCAAGGGACCAAAGGCTACTAAGCCACACACGCGATCGTATACGATAAGCTATAGCCACTTTTATGACGGTGTATTGTGGCTATTCGCTAACCGCATGAAACGCTATGAAAATGTTATTTATAACATTGCTATAACTTTCAATGTGTCTTGTGAGCAATGGGTTTTTATGCAGATGCGTTGCTCCCGTTCCTCCTCCCCCTTTCCACGGGCCAACGAAAACTTACACACCGCGCTAAGCGCCACAGCATATCTGTTACTTTACGGCGATCTCTTGAAAGGGAGGTGTACCTCCCCGATCGTGATGGCCCAAATAAGCTGCAAAGCATGACACTACCTCTTACTTAGAACCTGTTCAAATGAAGCGTTTAACGCACGCGAATCGCGCGTCGTCGAGGTACTAGTGCTACATAATATGTCGCGTCTATCAATCGCTGGGCGTTTATCAATCGCGCGTTAAACGCGCGAGCTGTCGGCGTGTCCATATTCGGGCGCCGTTGTCGCGTTAGAAGCTTCATCTGAACAGGTCCTTAAGTGTGAAAGTACACTTGTAATAATTCTGAGGGCGTAAATACTGTGACTGCTTGACCATGGCACGTAATGACGTCATTACCGTGACGTCGCAAGTGTACGTCGGAATTGGCGCGGCCATTATACACGGAAATTACACGACTTAGAAAGTGTCGCCTAGTAGCTGAATTGGGCAAGATCCGTTTCTCACTTTTTATGGTTCCGTATCTCAAAGAGAAAAAACGGAATCCTTATAGGATCGCTTTGTTGTCCGTCTGTCTGTACGTCTGTCAAGACCTTTTTCTATAAAACGCCTGAAGGGATTAAACTTAAATTTTTGTCAAATACGGAGGTCAATTACGTCTTAATGCCTTGAAAAAATCACATTTCTAAATTAACGCAATAAAAAGTTATAGCCATTTATACACAAATTTTGTATGAAAACGCACTTTTTCGAAAACCTATAGGGTACTTCCCGTTGAGCTAGAATTCTGAAATTTGGCAAGAAGTAAGACCTTACAGTATACATATACAGGAATAAATCTAAAAATTAGTAAATAAAATTTATATTATCACTGGAAAAATCGTTACCAACTTATGCATGTAGTTCGTTTCATATTAAATGTATGCAAGCACCCGCATATATAAGTTTGTCAACTTGTCGCAGGGAAGTGTAATTTTCTCAACGTCTATTACTTTTGCTCATACCTCCCGTTCCTACGGAACCCTCGGTGTGCGAGTCCGACTCGCACTTGGCCTGGGAACAAAATAATGAGGAATCGCTTTTGATTGCTACCGATGCAAAAATTCGCATAGATATTTTACAGATTTTATGCGTCTCTACGGGCCATCGGAAACTCCTTACAAACCGCGATATAGCGAGAGCATCAGGTTCCTCCCATGCAATGCCAGCCCAAATCTGCTGCAATGCAGAACTACCTCTTACTAAAACGTTGAAGACAAGAGTACTTATATTTCTAAGTACGTATTACTGCAAGGACCGCTTGACCGTGGCGCGTAATGACGTCATTACTGTGACGTCACAAGTGCAGGTAATTAGGCTCCCTCATTACACCTACACTTGTGACGTCACTGGCGGCCATTACAAACGGCCTCGCGTGAAGTTACATGACTTAGAATGTGTTTAGGTCTCCTAGGATTAGCATTGCAGCTAGATTAGGCCAGCATGGCCAGATTGGTGCTTCTCATCTACATAATACGTGTATGAACTTGCTATGCTGTCTTTGGGTTAGTTTTCGGTGGCCCGTTGGAGAGAAAAGCAGAAAGAACATCATCTCCTTAACAATAATGTCTATAGGCATTGTTAGTTTTAAATACTTTGGCGACCAGGCTGGCGCAGTACAGGGCTCGGATAAGTGGGACATGTTGCGCCAGGGGTCGCGGGTTCGAATCCCGCCTAGGTCATGGATGTTTATCTATGTATTATATGTGTTTCTATAATAAAAGCCTTAAATATGTAAATGTCCGTTGTCTAGTACCCGTAACACAAGTCCTTACGGTACTTAGCACGGGGCTAGACTAACGTAGTGTGTAAAGTCCACAGATATTTATTTATTCATAACTACTGCTAATTAGCTCATACATAGCCCATACATATAGTATAGCTTTTGTGTAACATTTTTTTTACGATTAGGGGCAAATGAGCATATTGTGAGCATTTTGGTAACCACGTCCATACTTGGGATATGCGTTGCCTCCAATCGTCTACCGGAATTTCACAAAACCGCCACAAACGTCTCAGCATAATCCAATACCTCGGTGTGTAAGTAGCCGGTGGCCCGTGGAAAGAGGAGAAAGGAGGGCAACGCATCTGATACAGATATAGTTGATGGAATGTATTGTCACCTCTTGATGGAAATTCATGTTATAGTTTTGTTAAATAATTTACTTTTTTTTACTATTTCCACTTATTATTAACTTAAATTACATTTAATACGACCGTTTTCGAACACATCAGGTCACTATATGCGGATGTCTATGGGCGTCGGTGGTCGTGAAAACGGCTCCGACTGCTGCTATGCTCCCCCCTATAATATAAATAAAAATACCAATTTCCCTACAACGCGAGAACAACCTCTTAAGTACATTTCGCATCGTTTCATGAAATATCCTTTAAGATGTTTATTATTTGATCCAAAAATTATTGTAAATTCTGACAAACTTTGGATCAAAAATGAACCGAACTTGTTAATTGTACTTCATTACTGACAAACTTATCAATAGAAGTGAATTCTAAGCGGGTCTTATTATTGATATTAATTGGTATTTAACAAGCCGTGTTCCATGGTTTTCTCTTTGTTTTGGACTCTTTCAACCTCTTTAGGAAAATTTCTAAGCAAGTCCCCAGGTAAATGATATTAATTGGTTTAAATAATAAGCTGTGTACATGGTTTTGATCGTGTAATTTTGAACTCTTTCAACCATTTTAGGAACATTTACAAAAACTGAATGAGCCGACCTCCAAAATAGAAATTAATAAACTTTAATGAACCCAATTATAAACGTCTTTTGAAGTAAAACTTCTATACGCGCGTTTGATTTTGGGGAGTAAACTGGCGAGAGCGTTGCCATTCAAATTCCAAATTCAAATTCGTTTTCAGTGAGGCTTTTTGTATTAAAAAAATAAATATCATATGACATGTTTATGTCAGTGTAACTACGGTGATGAAAATCAATAATTAAGTTTTACTTCAGTTGTGTGGTGTAAAGCACACACTCTTTTCTAGTGTTTTCTTTAATTTGAATTACTTTGTATAAATGTAATATTACTAGCTGTATACCGTGGTTTCCTCGCATTTTATTCTTTCTATTTTACTTTTTTTAGGACAACATTCTCCAAATAAATTTTGCCGGGACGGCAAAATTTATTTTCCCTTCCCCCTTCCCCTCTGACGGATTCGGCTTTGCAATGACCTACTGTAAGTGTATCACGACAAATACTAGTTGCGACATGTGGTTGCTCTCGTAAATTTTGGTCCCTAACAAACTTTCCATTCCCATTTAAACCCTTACAAATTAAATTTCCAAAAGTCTGTCTTTATAGGGGGCACTACCGTGGGGTTAGTAATGGACGCGTCGGTAGTCATTAAACGTAATTTATTGAGAGGCTGTGGCGAATCTCCATTGCAGCTGATTTGTGGTGGCAAGATCGGTGACTAACATACCTCTTCAACGCGATAGATATACCTACTTTTTTATGGTATAGGGGAGTAAACGAGCAGTCGGAGCCATTTTCATGACTACCGATGCCCACAGACATAGACATAGAGGCTATACAGATGCGCTGCCCTCCTTTCTCCTCCCACCTCAATGGGCCACCGGCTACTTACACACCGCACGAAACGCGACAGCACAGCTGTCACTTCACGCCGGTCTTGTGTAAGCGAGAGCTACCTCCCCGGTCGTGCCGGCCCAATTCGGCTGCTTGCAAGCTTTGTTGTGTCGTTTATACTTACTGTTGCGTTTGGTCTCTTCTGTAAGTTGGCCCATTGAAGGGTAAAGAAGAAACGTGGATAACAGATCTGCATGACGCTAATGCCGTCTTTCCTCGTTACTGGTCATCAAAACATACTGCTATTTATTCCATTACAATGCCAATCCAGTTCTACAATAAACTATTTGCTCAACATCTAAGCTGTTGTTTTCACCAAGAGGCTCCGACTGCTCGTATACCACCCTATACCACAAAAACTAGAGGAGCCATTCCAAATAGTTATAAGTGCATCGTGTACCCCTCAGCAAACCCTTGCACATCTATCTGTCCGCAGCCCTTTATAAACTTAAAAAATCATTGAGTTATGTCAAAAGTAGTCGAACAAAATAAATGTAAAAACTGCTAGCTGTCTATATAGAAGAGCTTGCTACTGTTTTAAAAATAGCCTTGTATATATAAAACGTGACTGACTCATCAGAGTCATAGATTTATCGACAATAAGCGTGACAGCGGGATCAGTTGGACTGGCTGAAGGAGCTCTTCATAACTCCGCCTTGGACCTCAACTTGGCGGCTGTCCAACACAATACAGATAAATACTTGAGATATTCTCTAATGGATAGTTTAATGGATTTTACACTGTTATTATGAAACAAAGTCGTGTGGCCCAGTGGTACAAGGCTAGCATAAGTTGAGAGCATGTTGCGCCTGGGGTCGCGGGTTCGAATCCCGCCTAGGTCATGGATGTTTTATATAAAAATCTTAAATATATAAAATTTCTTAAATTTATAAAAAAAATATATTAAATATATTTCCCTTGTCTAGTACCCGTAACACAAGTCCTACAGTATTTAGCACGGTGCTAGGCTATCGTGGTGTGTAAAAAAACTTATAGTTCTCTTATTATGTCGCTTCAGACTTGTTCGAAAAAACGGTGGCTTAAGTGTTTTGCTCCCTCACCCACTCATGGGCAGGGCAGGAGCAGTGCTGCGTATATTAATGTTGATAAGTGTTTTTTTTTGTTCAGCCTATGTTGTCCCACTGCTGGGCAAAGGCCTCCCCCATACTTCGCCAACCATCCCGGTCTTTTGCCTTTTCCCACCAGCTTTTGTCGAAGGCATCGAGGTCGTCCTCTGCGTCTCGCTCCGTCCGGGGCCCACTGAGATGTTATGTGGGCCCACTTCTCGGCGTTCTTCCACGACACTATAAGTGTTTAAGTAACTTATAGGGTTTATCGATAACGTCATTGCGCCCTCGTCGCTAACGCACTACCCTAACCTGATAATGATTTATGGCCGTGTCTATAGCGACATAATACTAGTAAGAAGTAGTATCTTGCTATATGCAGTCAAATTGGGCCGTCACGACTTTCTAGCTTACACAATATTGGTGGAAAGCGACAGCACACGCGTTCCTTGTGTTAGTAGCCGGTGGCCCAAGGAAGCGGAGAAGGAAGGGGCGCAACTGTATAACCTCTATGCGGATGTCTATGGGTGTAGGCTGTCAAAAAATCAGCTCCACCTGCCATGTAACCCCGTAAAAAAGAGGCTAGCTTTGCGGTGTGCACCACAGTTTCACCCACATTACATCAATAATAAACTCCGCCCCCTTTCACCCCCTTACAGCGCGAGCGGTCGTCTGTCTCTCTTTCACTCGATACTCGATGCGCGAGTGAGAGAGAGACCGGCGCGGTGAGCGGATCGTCTGGGATCGTCTGTCTCTCTTTCACTCGATACTCGACGCGCGAGTGAGAGAGAGACAGACGATCCGCTCACCGCGCCGCAATTCGCACCGCTGTGGTCGTGAACGCGCTGTTAGGAGATGAATTTCTAAAATTCCTTTCCTAGTGATCACTTGTAAGTGAGCACTAGGGAAGGGTTTTTAGAAATTAGCATGATCAATTTCCTCAAAGGGGTTTTCTCAGTGATGTTTCATGAAAGAAACCCCTGTACCAAATTTTAGGTGTCTCGATACAATAGTTTCGGCTATGCGTATATATAAGTCAGTCATGCTTGTCTTTAACGACGAAACTCGTTCTTGCTGTAGCTGAACATAAATATACATCCATATATGCACAAAAACATTTTCCTTTTTTATTCAGATGGTAAAAAAAGGCTTTGAAAATTGGATGTGGTATTTTTATTCCGTGTACAAATCGTTTACACACGTGGCGGGCTTCCTCCTTTTTTGTCCCGCTTTATTTCAGGCGTCATAATGGGACGTGACACGATTTTGATGGCTTTCCCGCTTGCTTGTAAATTACATAAGTACTACTTTATATAGTAGTACTTATGTAATTTACATAAGCTATACAATATATTTTTGTAGGCGATTGTTTTGTGTTTTTAGACTTAATGTTTGATTACTTTTTAATTATTGTAAGAGTAATAATTGCTCGCCTAGAAATGAATACTTTGTGTGTTGTGAGGGCGGTTCTTATAAAAGAGCCCCTCCATTTCAAATTGTATGTTTCAAAAAGACCATCACGCAATAATTACAGCCCGGAATGACTGGAGATAGAGAGAGAGAGTCCCCGCGGTTTCACCCTCGTTTAATTTCCAAAAAGTCCATATTAACTTCAACACCCAATTTCACCCCCTTAGGGGTTGAATTTCTAAAAAATCTTAGTGGATGCCTACGTCATAACATCTACCTGCATGCTATATTTCAACCCGATCCGTCAAGTGATTTGGGCTGTGCGTTGATAAATGACTATGTCACCTTTGAGTTTTATTATTTATAGATATTGACAAGAACTAAGAAGAAGACACGCGTACTTCATGCGCGAGTCACCTTGTCCATGAGACGGCGAGCGTCCATCCTTCTAGCCACAGAGCACGTTTGTTCATACATCGCCCCCAATTAGTTTTTCACAAATATATTAAATGTACAGACACACGGATTTTACTGTTTTATTACGGTGATAGACAGACAAACAGCGCAGTCTAAGTAAAAAGACCACGTTTTTATCTCTAGGGATCAAATCAAATCAAATCATTCCTTCCAGGAAAGAGCTTACTCATATTTAAAAGGTCGGCAACGCGCCTGCAAAGCCTGGAGTTTTACGTAAGATCTATCATCTGCTCGTTTGCCCCTTAAAAACACTAAAACACTGCACTCAGGTTGATAATGATGATGCACTAACATGGCTACTATGTGTTAAATGACACATACGCTCCCAAATACTTTACCCAACTGCACTTTAAGAGATTAAATATAGAGTCCGAGGGAAATTGGACTTAGCTGTTTGGGTATAAAGTTGGATATAGTTCAAACCAGCTTGTCCTCAAATGCAATGCAATGTAGACCTTGTTACGTGGATGTAGAGTCGAGTGTGGCTTGAGCAGACGCGGGACGACAAACATACTTGTTTGTCCAAGTCTAAGAGGTCAGAGTTTGACGTCGAACCCCGTTTGTATTGCATGGTTTATTTTTGAAAGTTTAACATCAGTTAGATGCATTGGGGATGGATTGGGCCGGCACGATCGGGGAAGTATCTCACTTATAGACACTGACGTAAAGTGACGGTCCAATCCGGTGACAGCGTGGCACTACCTTTTACAAAAATTAATACTACCGGTTATATTTGTTGATATTTTGTGTGTAGACTAGACAAACTAGCAACGTCATTAGATACGATGCCCGATATTTACCTGCCTACTTCATTTAATAACATACTTTATAGCATAGAAGGCAAGCGAGCAGTTGGGCTACCTAATGTACAGTGATCACCAACGCCCACAGACATCCGTAACACCAGAGGCTTAATAGATGCGCTGCCAACCTGGGAGAAAAGAATAAGCACTTTTCTTGAGTCTTAGGTTGTATCGGTCCGGAAATACCGAGGAGGGCGGCTGATTCCTGAATTAATGTGGTCCTATAATGGAATTCAGCTGCGCGTATTAATCCGAACAATTATTCGGAACACTCCCCGTGATAAATACTTCTTAAATACTTAATATCATTAATTTTATATCAATAATTAATCAAATGTCCAATTTATGTTTGTACTAGCTGCGCCCCGCAGTTTCAGCCGCGTAAATTTCGATCCCATGGCTTCCCATAGGAACATTTTTCGGTATTAAATTATCCCATGTGTTAATCCAAGTTACCTTGTGTGTGTGCCAAATTTCATGAAAATCAGTTCAGCAGCTTTTGCGTGAATAAATAACAAACAAACAAACATACAAACTTTCACATTTATAATATTAATAAGATTAAAATCCCCTTCCGATGAGTATGTATCAATTTATAGTTGTATTGTGATGTCCCCTCGTTACATAAACTTCGTTTAATAACTTCACATCCATAATGAAGCTCCATTTCTCCGCGCGACGTTGTAAGCGCAGCCAAATTGGACAGATTAATATTGAGGCCGGTGCATTTTACAACAAATGCGGCAGATTGTCTCATTAGCCACAAAGTGGCGCATTAATGTCTTACTAGACGAATTTCGGCTGCGATCTCTATAAGTACTAGGAAAATACATACAATATATTATAATACTAGCTGCGCCCCGCGGTTTCTCCCGCATAAATTTTGATATCGTGGAAAATCATCCCATGGCATCCCATAGGAACATTTTTTCGGGATAAAAACTATCCTCTGTGTTAATCCAAGTTACTCTCTTTGTGTGTGCCAAATTTGATGAAAATCTATTCAGCAGTTTTTGCGTGAAAGAGTAACAAACAAACATACAAACTTTCGCATTTGTAATGTTAATAAAATACATTATATTATAGTATTCTACGTAGTTGCTGGTAGATTTGCGGGTAGAGAGTGCCATTTCGAAGAGGAGAGAAAAAGAGAGAGGAGAATGAGAAAAAAATGTACGGATGTCATGGGCTTCTTTTCGACACGACTAAAGAAGAAATTGGGCGCAGGATGGTCGCCTTAACGTGATCTACGAGGAACACAACTCTTCGACTGTCATTTGTCCTTGGTACCAAGTTCAAATCCAGGGGACTTGCACTCGGTACCTCGCGATCTGTGGTTGAACATTGAAACAAATACATTTAAAATACAGTGTTTCTAATAAAAACACAAAAGACGGTCTTATTGCTTCGAAGCAATTTCTTTCAGACAACTTTTCGTGTACGAAACAATACTTATAAACTAAACAAGGTAGGGCAAAGTTGTATACAAAAAAATAACAATAATATATTTAACTAACTGACCCGCCAAACTTCGTACCGCCGCGGAACCAATAAATATAGATACCGAACGGTGAGTGCAGAATGTTTCAAAGTAAAAAATGTGATCAAAACTTAACCGAAACAAAATAACTCATAAAGTGTTGTTTTTATTTTTACTCGCCTTTGAACTTTCCCTGAACATCCTCAAAGCAAAGCTGAGTAATGATATCTTGCAACATTTGTAAAGGTATCTACTTTTTTGTATGTTTAATGGTCGCAGCACACTTATCAACTCGGAAAGGGATCGTAACCGTATCACCTCGATCCGGTCAGTATTCTTTGTATGAAACTTCATACTGCAACGCACACTAATGGGAAACGTATCGTAATCGTATCGTCTTCGCTTTTCTAGGCGAGGCGTTTACGATCCCTTTCCGAGTTGATAAGTGTGCGGTGACCATTATGCCTAAGATAACCCACGACGCAAATGGCACTTACTGTAAATGGTAATTAGCCTTTTTTATGGTATAGGGGGGCAAAGGAGCAGTTGGAGCCATTTTCATGACTACCGACGCCTACAATCATCCGCATAGTGCTATACAGATGCGCTGCCCTCATTTCTCCTCCCACCTCCATGGGCCACCGGCTACTTGCACAACATAAAACGCGACAGCACAGCTGTCATTTTACGCCGGTCTCGTGTAAGCGAGAGGTACCTCCCTGGTCGTGCCGGTCCAATTCGACTGCATGCAAGCATGCTTTGTGCCACTACCGCTTACCAATATACAGGGTTAAATGTAATTAACGCAAGACTTCTTGCAGGCAGCATGTCTACATC
>LUGF01055437.1:62368-77387 GCA_001625245.1 Calycopis cecrops | reverse complement strand
GAAATTGCCGCTCGGAGCTAACCAATCATATCCCACTTGAGAGATTTAAACGCCTTCGATTTGGAGTAATTTCCTGCAATTATAATACGAAAAAATAGGGCTACAAGGACGATGCAATTTGCAGCTGCGGCAGTATGTAGACACACGGCCTGCTAGTATGCCACTGTTTGGAGCACACCTGCACGCTCCGTGATATCCTGAAGGCTTATGAGAGCCCTGTATTTGATTAGATGCATTCTCACATGAAAATGTTCGAAATTTTTAAGCTTGGAGGCTTTGCTAAAACTATATTTAAACTAAACCACTAGTTTAGCTATCGTCAATATATTAAAATACTTAGTTTTACGCCTAAATTATTTGTTGTCCGATTGCGTTAAAAGGTACGAATATTTTTCAAGCTGTGTTTGTATGTATTAAGATCTACGTATGTTTCCTGCTACCTACAGTTTGAATAGATTGACAACTTGTAGGTCGCGAACTGTTCGATAGACTCATCTTGTTAATATCAGTGACAATGAGTGCATAAAATATTAATATATTTTACGTTAGTCGGATTTATAAATAACTTTACACGTAATGGGGAATGGAGGCGGTCAATAATGTGTTACTCAACAGTTCTATTATGTATATATGTATATAATGCAGTAGTAGTATGTATAATATAGTTCTATAAATTATAAACCCAGATCCACTGACTTGATGACTTCAGCTAAGTCCATAGACAATTCCAAGAAAAGTCCGCCTCCACACATCGAAGCAATACCAGAACTCTTTATGCCGTCACATTCCGTCGCGTGATTAAATGAGCCGCTGGCCATAGAGATATTGCCGGCAATCTTGAGAACACGCGCCCCCCCACCCCACTGCGGGGGGGAGGAATCTTACACGAAATGAACGGATATCAAAATATCTCCGCCTTGTCCGACAATATTTTCATTTGTAGTATTAATTCAATGTTTGTCTTTTATTGGGCGGTAAAACGAGGTTATGGGAGGCGTGTAGCTTATATTATCAGGGGTGAAATGATGTTGGATGTCTGAACTATTTCGCTAACTTTGTAAGTATGCGTTGTTCACATGGGCGTAAAGTATCAGCTGTGTTTTTCGTGTGGTTTTAGAGCCGATTTGAGGACAAAGGTGCTAGGAAGGAGAGACTATAGGAACGCCTATAGGCATCTATTGTCAGGAATTTAGACACTCCTTTGCCGCCTTATGATATTAAAAAAACTTTACAGGGCCTTAGCCAAGCGATTACGGTGTCCGCTATTTAGGTATCCTTACCATTTGGATTATGTACTCAGTGGAATGGTGACATCACTTATACTTCTGTATAACGACACCGATACTCTAGAAAAACGAGGCAAAGCACTAGAACGGTCAAGATTTGGACCTATTTAATATCCTTAGCCTTTTACATACATTTTAGCCGATATGTGCCACTTGGTAACCAGTTTGTGGTAAATTTTGCCGGACTACGTAAAAAAGATATACCATAGATTTATTGAGTTGACAGTGGTCCCGGATTCTGGTTACATGCTTGTAACCACCTGCTACTCACAAACAGCACGAAAAAGAGCAGGCTGTCCCTGTACGGCAGTATCAGGCCTGTTGCTGAAGTATGAGATCTAAGGAAATCTTTTCTACATTTCCTTAATTCTCTTTCAGTCTCGTCGTAGTTTTAGGCCTGAAATTATATTAGAAACTATAGCTCCAAATTAAATGACAATATATCTTTCTATACAACATTCTGCATGCGTGACATAATCTTGGCTCTTGTTATTTGCCTAAACAAAACTAACACGAAAGTATTTGTGCCTCATTCTATTCCTATGTTTTTCTTTTTTGCTATATGATGAAGGAATATAGATCAGGCTGAGTTCCAGCCTTAGCATCTTGATTAGGACAATATATATTTGTCTGCTGAATGTAGATATGACAATACATTGGCAAAATATAAATATGATATATCCATATATTTTTTTGCAGCATTTAGGACTTGGGTATACAACAATTTTTAAAAGATTTACGTTTTACCATTACCTATTTATAACTATTATTATTTTATAATTTATAGTAATAAGTTGTAGGTGTGTATGTATAAAGTTTTTATTAGCAATATTTTGTAATAGAATTAACATTAGTTGATTCAATATTCTAAGCTAGCATATTGTTTTTGTGAAATTTAAAAACAATTTTTATTAATAATAATTTTTATTCAATTACATATTTATTTTATTACATATTAGGTACCATTTGCTATCTTTCTGGTAGTAACTAGACTACACGCTTATATTACTTCTGTTATCCTTCTATTACTTTTGTTCTGACACTTGCACACTGTCAATACATATTCTCTGTTTGTACCTATTTTTGTTTTGGTTTAAACTGGTTTTTTTCTTTTCTAAAATTAAAAAAACTAACTCTCCACATTAATATGTGCAATTTTTGGATTTTTTACACACAATCCTCCGAACACATAAAATATATTATATAATGAATATGCGGTAAGCGGTTTGAGTGTGAATATCGGTTCAACATAAATATAAATCTTTGGTGTAATAAATTAAAGTACTTTTGTATTATTAAGATCTTGATGTTACTAACACTTAAATATATTTATTGCCCGATAGATGTATTTCATTTTAAATGTTACTTTAGGAGCGATTTATATATTTTTATTAAAGCAAAAATAAAAAACTCTATGACCCATTAAGGGGGTTGAGGTGAAGCAGTGTCACCTACGAAACCATGGGGATATTATTGGGTGCCGGTAGTAATCAAATGGATTGGACGTTTGTCCCCCTACGCTATAAAAATATTTTGAAAGGAATGTGACGTCTACTAGCGTCCATTTTGTGCTTTTATCGTTACTTTATTACCTTTTCTCTGGAGCACAACAGCTTCAATTGAAGTTCAACTACACCTTTGTCAACAAAGGCCTTTCATTAACCACTTCAATAAACGTACTTGTACTAAGAGGCAGTGTCTTGTTACATTACAGCTGAATTGAGGCCGGGGAGGTACCTCTCACTCACAATATACCTACTACAGCCGACTTTGTGACTCTTCATGAGGAAATTCAATCGGAAGGGAAGGAGGGTGCCAGTTGGCACATCTGCATAGATGCGTGTATGTCTTTGCGTGTCAGTGGCTACAAGGCGTCGACAAACCTTTACCTCCTTAAAGGGTTGTAAGATTTAATTTCAGTTGTTTTTTATGGTAGGAGACCTTTATGGTAGGAGACCTTTATGATAGGAGACCTTTATGGTAGGAGACCAAAAAACAAATGATATTAAATCTTACAAACTTTTCAGTTAATGTGTAATATAATGTTTCTTTAGCGTAATCGAAATCTTTTTTAAAAAAAGTTTGTTTGAAAGTTTGGCCATGTTTTTTTATTTCATAGGGGGCAAACTAACAGTGTTTAGTGACTACCGCCGCCCATAGACATCCGCAAAACTGGGTGTCTTGCAGAAGCGTTGCCGGCCTTTCATGTTCTGACATATCACGCGTGATGATCACGGTCACCACAAGCCCTTATTATTTGTGTTCCGTGGTTATTTCGCGTATTTGTTGCGAAGGCAAACATGTAGGAGCACAAAGTAGAGGCGATGCGGCGGAATATTTTTCAGAGTAACAAAGCGAGTATTGGAGAGGCTCCACAAAAGCCACCCGACGGGCGAAGCCGCCGGAGGGACGTAACCGTAACATATCGATAACACTTCACGTATAAAATACAGTTTTTTGACAATGAATAACAATTTATGTCTATACTAGCATATCATCCTACCACAGTTTTGAGTTATTACTCAAAACTGTGGTTTTTTAAAGATATAATTCATTAATATAGCGAGTGGAACAGGTTTTGGGCCGTCATTCTGTAAGCTAATTCCACTGCACGTTTTTTGTATTGTTGTCATTTAAGATAATGCTTTTTTACCGACCTTTAATTTTTTTTTGGTCTATATGTCGCAAGTCACTCACAGTCAGGTATAACACTAGGTCTCAGCTGCACCAAAATAGCATTGGTGCTATTTTGGTGCAGGCCAATGTATGCCAAATAACGTAATCATAGTTATTGAGAAGAAGAAAGATTGAAAAAAATAAAAGAATAAAGTAAGATCCACAATCTTTTTAAAAGTCAATGTCACGGCTTAAAAAATAAATTTAGTTTTATCATAAGATTATACTTTTTATTTATAAAGATTCTTATAAAAGCACGTATATAAGAAATTGAATTTTTATTATTTATATACTCTTTACATTTTGTACATAATAGAGGTAAGGCAAATATAGATGGGACAAAATCATCCATACTTATTACATTATTTATTATTCACCTAAATTATTCTAACTTTGAATTATATTATCGATAAGTTAAGCCCAGCCCTACCGCCTGACTCAGCACAGCCAAGTGCCTCATAGTTACATACGTAGGTGTAATTGTTTGTAAGTACATTTTTCTTTGAGGTTACTCTCTATTAAAGGCTCAAAGCCAAATAGGACGCAATGGCTCCGGCCTCAAAGGTGTAAGAGACGGAAGGGGTCTTAATTGTTCCTCAAATTATTATGAATTTGATACTGCCACGTCAAAGGGCCATGGTAATACGCCGACCCCGTTTGTGGCTGGAGACCCCTTGAGCGAGCCAGATCTTATTAAACGAATATCAGCCTAATGGGCGGCTAATATATGTCATATACTCGGGAGACAAGATCGTCTCGGTGCTCACTGGAAGACTTCCGTGTCTTAGATAATATACTAACAAAAATAGAGGATGTTTTCAAAATGAAGTTCTGGTCAACTAAAAAATAAAACAATAAGTTTTGTTTTATATTTTGGGACAAGCATTTTGGTGACTTAGATTTCTTTACAATTGTTTTTCAAATATGTTGCCCTTCTTCTCCTTCAACTCCAGTCCACCTGAAACTCACAATTGTTACAAACTGCTCGAAACAAAATGGCATATCTGTCACTTGGGCAATTTAATTGTAATGCAATAATACAGTAAGTGCCTCTTACCAAATGTTAGTTACGCATATGTATAGTATGTAAGTCCGTTCGATTGTAGATTGTTGTGACTTGTATTAGAAGTATTAGCTTTATATTAAAAGTACATAGAATAGAATTATTTTTATCTACTCTTACCAAGTGCAACCGCTGCGAAGAATTGTCTATAACTTCAGACTAATGGTCGTGGCACACTTATCAACTCGGAAAGGGATCGTAACCGTATCACCTCAAGCTTGTCAGTATTCTTTGTATGAAACTTCATACTGTAACTACTACTAATGGGAAACGTAACGTAATCGTATCGTCTTCGCTTTTCTAGGCGAGGCGTTTACGATCCCTTTCCTAGTTGATAAGTGTGCGGCGACCATAATATTGTGGGGGCTATGTTTCTTTACTAGTCATAACGTTATTTCTTTATCGATCATGGGATCTTATTCAACTCCCGTCTACCCCACATAAACGAGATTATCTCTCTTTACCATAATGTTCTGTGTAAATGTAAAAGATAGTGGTATTACAACATCGCATCTGAATTACCTGCAACAGAAGGGCTACTCATTTCTGGCTCTGCTAACGGTGACGTCATCACGGCTGTGCTGTCGCGTTGCTGTGACTTGTGAGAGTCCGTGAAAAGAAGTAGAAGCATCAGTATCACCTGAGCTGTGTTAAATATACGTTTTCGGAGTTACTACACACACACATACACTCAGTATACCGTGGAAGCAGAAATAAGACCGTCCCAACATCGAATAACTATGAATCCTCGTCTGGGTGATGTCTGGTTTAGGCCNNNCCTCTTCCCCCTCTTCCGTAGATGGGAGAGAGGTGCATCCCGATAGTCGTGTAATCGTGGCTACGGCTACTTAATGGTAAGTGTAAACTCAAAGTTCCATGCCCACCACCTCGATATTCCTAAATGTAGTACTGTGTGGTATAAACGCCATTTTTTACCGCGTACAACAGTACTATGGAACCAGTTCCCTTCCTCGGTATTTCCGATCCGATACGACTTAGGGATCTTCAAGAAAAGAGCATTCCTCTTCCTTAAAGGCCGGCAACGCGTCTGCGGATGTCTATGGGCGGCAGTTGTCACTAACCACCTGCTCGTTTGCCCCCTATACCATAAAAAAAAGTGTCTAAACCTGAAGAAATTAATGAACAACATTAGGTATCATATTCGCGATCAATATTCAAATCGTTAGCGCGTCTCGGCTTGATCATGACTGTTTACGTGTTAACTGCTCACATTCCCACAGTAAAACCCGTGAGCCCCATAAATATTTATGGCGTGTCATGTGTTCTCGTGTTATGTGATTTGTAATAACAAACGGGCCGCCGCGGCTGGCGTTGGTGCGTGGCGGCCGAACTGGGCGTGAGCGCGTCGCTCTATACGTAATACCGGCGAAAAAAAATACGGGGTCGCGTTTTGTGCGGGTCGTAAAAGTGGCGGAAGGGTAAGTGCAAATGTTGGTGAACTATTATAAGCCAATAAAATTATGCTCCTGAATTAAAAAGTTAAATCCCGAGTAGCTAAAATTTTATTAATTAATATATATTAATAGCTAAATAAGAATTCAATTTTTAAAATGTTGAATTATATGCAAATTCGAACAGTTTGAATATCTGCTAATGCCAACAATGTTTAAATATAAATTATATAAGTGCATTCTTACAAATAACGCATTTAACATCAAAAGCGTATTGGATATATAATACTTATATAAATGTATTTAATGTATTAAAATTATATATTATATTGTTCTTGCTGTAACTCTAATTATTTAAGAACTTATTTTATGTGTTATTATATGTTATATAGCTTAACATGTGAACTTTCTTATTTATGATATATACCTATTGTACATATATAATGACTAATGACAAATCAATTATATTAGTAGGAAAAGTCTTCGCGGAAAACACTATCTCCACAGCATAACTCCAACCAGTCCTTTTTTCTTTTTTTAACCATAACAGAGACATGAAGTGGCCATAATTTCCTCTCGTAATGTGGATATAGCCCAAAAGGGTGCACGTCGGCAACGTATCTATATATTTAGCTTTTGATGTGCGCATGTCCCCTGTGCATGTCAAAATACGTAGCCTAAATTTGCTCTAATTATAACTCAAAGACAACAACACTTTGCCTATATATTTGGCCGAGTGGATGTCATATAATGACTTAGCCAATGCTCAGTAAGCATGCTCAGTAAGTATTGCAAGAATTACTTAATAGTAAAAGGTCGGGCGGTATAGGACCGGCACGTCCGGGGAGGTACCTCTTGCTTACACGGCACCGGTGCAGTGACAGTCATGCTCTTTCCTTTCCTGCGGTGTGTAAGTAGCCGGTGGCCCAGGGAGGGAGGAGGGAGAAGGAGGGCAACGCATCTGTATAACCAAATATCCGGACGGTAGTCACGAAAATGGCTCCAACTTTATAAAAACAAGTATAAAATCCCCAGGCCAGATCAAAATCATTAATAATCGATTTGAGTACAAACAATGGTTATTGCTCATAAAGTCCATGGTATTTGCTCCCCATGCGCCAATCGGACGCTACAAGTGCGGTATTACCTACCGCGCCATCTGTCGGGGAGTAGGACTACCACGTGCGGTCCGGCGCTTGGAAAATGAACTCTAAGAGTCGGAAATAAGGCTGTAAAGTGAGATTTGGTTGGTTGTGATAATTTGGCGATTTTTATGAGTCAAATTGTATGGGCTTCTTAACCCGCGGGTGGGCTACCAGCTGGGATGACACCGCTCGGAGCGCTAAAATGCCATGTTAGTGCTTTTGTTAGGTTATTTTTTTTATTTGGATGTTAGATGTGTCCATTCTCCTTCATGGAAGTAACCGTACCGAAATCAATCACAATTTAAGCAAATAAAAAAAAAATCATAATAATATAATAAAATCATAAACAAATAAACATCAATATATCTTCAATTTTGTTTTAGTTTTCGCATTATGTGAGTAGGTATGCATAACGTGGATGTCTAGGAGCGTAGGTAGTTATGAAATGAATCCACCTGCTTCCTTGCCCCCTTATACTATAAATAAAAAAATCTTCGCAACCGGCGTGTGTATGTATACATGTGAAGGAACAAAGAAATAGTGTAAGGATCGTGATCTGTGGTAGCAAAGGGTTTATTGGGTAGTTACTATTAAAAGTAATCGAACTAGTCGACTGTTCCGTTTATTCAATAAAATTTGATTGTTATCGACCTTATTCGATTTAATATAGTTGGCAAATGTTGAAAAGCTACGATTTCGATGCACGCATAACATGAGGTGAGCGGTACGATTTTCTAATTCATCGGTCCTCGCCATCTGTAAAAATGGTCAGTCACGACGGACTGCACTCAATGACGAATGACCATGAATACCATAGATTCCCCAATTTTCGATTGTTATTCTAATAATCGTAAAATGGCGCAGAGCAACTATATCGACAATCGAATGCGCAAAACCAATATGTTCGATTTAGTCGATTGTTTTTATCCCAAAAATTGCCCATCGCTAATCTGTGATAGTCTGTAATTTACCCTTTGCGTATAGATGTATCGAAGTTGTTGTTTTTGTAAATAAAAGTTTTAGTTATAGAGTTAATCTAACATTATTAAATAGAAGTAAATACCAAAGAAACAAGATAGAAAGAGTTGTTCAAGAAAAATCTACTCTTAAAAAAATCAAAAGGCAGGCTGCGTCGCCGCGTCGCGTCGTCGCGCGTCCGCTATTTTGCCACTTTATTCATTGCTACAGCGTCATTTTAGCGGCCCGCGCTTTTATTTGGTAATAATCAAATCGACTAAACACTTGTGCTATGTAAGTGTGTTATGATCGGATTACTCCGGAACGGCCCGGCAGACTGAGACTTAACTCTATTTGTCTTTTTGACTGCAATTCATTTTACTGGGGGCCAACGAGCGGCAGATCATCTGATAGTAAGTGATTAGTGCCTCTAAGCAAGTGTAGAGTGTGACAGGTCTGAGGCCAGGGTAAGGGACTATTTTAATTTAAAAAAATTATGTTAGTTCTTTTGTAAAAGGTAGCGCCAATGCTTTAGCCGAATCGGGTCGAACCGCCAGGGTAAGTACCTCTCTCTTACGCGATATCGGTTGTGACTTTCTGATAGCACATTGGAGAGGAGGATCGAAGGCATAATGATTATGTTGATATCTGTGGGTGTTACTACTTACTATACTAGGCATCGATCGATCTGTTATTTGCCCCGTTTATTATTCAAAACAGCAGGTCCATAGAACACAGGGCTGCCAATAGAAACGAAAAATTAAAACTATCAACTATCAAACCTGTATTTAATAACACAATTGTAGCGCACGCTGCTACGAATTCGCTTGAGTTCTATTTCTTGTGCTATGTTCCTGACGCGTGTTGATGACGTGGACACATTATTCCCCAGTCCCTGCGACGTTAAAGTAGTTTTCTCATCGACAGAATCTCCGGCTGCTCGCCCGCTTGTATAAAATTGATTCAACTTCACACCAGGTCCCTAATATAAACAGTAGAGGGAAGCGAGTGCCATATATCACGATTTCTACGCACTTGTCTCAATTCCTCCACATTCTAACTACCTGTCTTCATATGAATCTTTATTAGCTAGACGTAGCAGTTGTGTGTGTGCAGCTGTGTTGTCGCGTTTCGTGAGGAGCAAGTAGCCGGTGGCCCTTGGAGGCGGGAGGAGGGAGGAGGGCTATGCATCTTCTTATCTCTATGCGGATGTCTATGGACGTCGATAGTCATGAAAATGGCTCCGATTGCTCATTTGCCGCGCTATACCATAAAAAAGTTAGTCTGTTTGCCCATTATATGGCGTGCAAAATGATTATGAACAATAAGTACAATAAAAAATTCAAAATTCAAAATTCTTTATTTGTAAAAATGCGGTACATATAGTTGTTAATACAATATTTTGTCCTGCACATTTGCCATGTTACTTTATGGCATACAAAAACATGTTACACATTAATAAAGTATAGGTAAAAGAATCAAAATAAATATTAGAAATTATTCAATAAAGTACTTAATTAATGTTATTAAAACACATAATTTATCACTACATAGTATAAAACAAAGTCGCTTTTTCTGTCATGTGTCATGTTGTATGTCCCTATGAACGCTTAAATCTTTAAAACTACGCAACGGATTTTGATGCGGTTTTTTTTAATAGATAGAGTAACTCATGAGGAAGGTTTTTATGTATAATATCATCCATTAAATAGTGGACAAATACTGTTATTTTTGAGGTTTCTAATGTGATGTCGCAAATAATTACATTTTTTCCACTTACATTGCAAACGCAGGCTGAATCCTACGAGATTTATCAAAATAATGTACTAAGTATTGTACACAATGAAAAGGTCTACAGAAAACTCCGCGATGGTATATGTCTATCTCTTATGGATATCCCACAATAACATTTTTTTGTCATTTACTTTTTACGACAAATAATGACTAATATTCGAAGCGATTTTAACCAATACAGCATTAATCCTTATCCAATTAAATACCTTAAATACATTGTTGATTTAATATAGATCTATTTGGCCTTTTACAGCATCTGATTTAAATCAATATTTTTGAAGATGTACAGATTTAAAAATTGCGGAACGTAGCGTTTACGGCGACGCGGCGCGGCGGCAGCGTGCCTATAAATAGCGCGTCGGAGGCCGCGGATTTCCTTATAGCACATTGAATTTAGCAGCGATCGGACGCGGAAATTGTAAAAATGTAAAAAAAAAGTAAAAATGTAAAAAAAAGTGAAAATATTGTGTATAAAATATATTCCAAAGATAAGGAAAGGGGAATTGTTTTAAGTACTCCAAAAACGCGTGCGGGCTACGGGCAGTAAATGAATAAATCAAATCTACTGGATTGATTTTATCATTTTTTCAGTGAGTTACATATTTTAAACCCGTGCAAAGCCGGAGCGGGCCGCTATGTTTTTTTATAAACAACGTTCACAGTTTTTCTGTAGCGTATTTAGTATATCAGCATTGCACCCGTGCGAAGCCGGGGCGGGTCGCTAGTTCAACATTATAATTTTGATCAAAATTTATAATCTAAAAATTCTTTAATTGAATAAAAACTCTTTTCTACAAGCCATTTATATAATTCTGTTTTAAATTTGTTCAGTGGTAGGTTTTTTAGGCTTTGTGGCAGATGGTTGTATATACGCACTGACATAGCGTAACAGTTCCTGCTACATAGTTCCGTTCTTAATGGCGGCAGAGCTAATAGTAATTCAACAACAATAAATATGAAACAAGCCGACATTACATTCATATGAAATGTAATTAAAATTTTATCATCAATAATTCAAAATGTATTGAATAATAAAATGATAATCCGTTCGAATTCGCCTACGTCACGCCCTCTCTATCCTCATCCCATCCCGTCTCATCCCATCCCATAAATTATGGTATTAACTGTCCCCGATATTGCAATTTGTTTATACTTATTGGCATGTGGGTAAACTATTAACATAATACCACAGTTATAGCTGTCCATATGGTTGTCCTGCCGATATTGAATACTAGTAGAGCACTGCGGTTTCACCCGTAAAAGTAATTCCGTACAAATCCATTCATTCTTTTAAAAATAAAAAGTGTTTGTTTCGACTTTTGGTCAAATAAAATCAATAGTTTGCGTGAAATAAGAAACATATGTTAGTCCTAACTTTTATAACATTAATGCTTAGGATTATGCTTTGTCATTATCATCAGCATGTCGTCAATAAAAAGTTATCAATATCCAAAAAACTGAATGAAATGAATGAATGAATGAAATATACTTTATTGCGTACACAAACTATTTGACAAATAAATAAAAACAGATACCATTTTACATACAATGTTCATGTACACAAAAGGCGGTTGACTGTCTGTCCGCGCAACCGACCTAATAAAATAATTGATAATGCCCAAGTTAGTTAAACTTAAGTTAGTGGCCCAGTGATATATCGTTCAAGAGGTTTCAGTCAATGCTGTTTATAGGAAGATTTATAACACACCATACGTAGTAACAGTATAGTCAGCCTTTAGTTCTAGCAGGCGTTAAGTAAGACCTTTAGATCATTGGATAAGACTTGTACTAAATACTTATACACAAAAGTTATACTACCTAATACTATAAATGCGAAAGTTTGTATTTTACGCAAAAACCAATAAACAGATTAAAAACAAAATATGAAACAGTTTCTACTGTACTTCATTAGTCCTTATTTAAAAATTATTTTTACGAAAATTGCGTATAATATTGTAAATCATTATTGTAATTGTGTGTAACCGTTTACGTAACTTTAAATAACCAAGAAATTTAGCACTAATAAATATTACAATCTGAAATATAAATTCTATTGTAAAACCGATGCATCTCCAAGGCACGAATAATGGGGAAATACAGCTAGTAAATAAACATATATCTATAATATAGATATATAAAACTCAAAGGTAACTGACTGACATAGTGATCTATCAACGCACAGCCTGAACTACTGGACCGATCGGGCTGAAATTGGGCATGCAGGTAGATGTTATCACGTAGGCATCCGCTGAGAAATTTTTAGAAATTCAACCTCTAAGGGGGTGAAATACGTCGTTGAAGTTTATATGGATTTCTTAGAAACTAAACGCGAGTGAAACCGCGGGGTACAGCAAGTTGATAATATAAATGTAGGTATATTGAGTGAAACCGCGTTGCACAGCGAGTCAATAATAAAAATGTACATTATCAATCTAAATATAGGTGAAATAATTTAGTAAATCGCAGACGGGTTGTAAGGTAGTGACAAAATAGATCAAATTCAATAAACGGAAACTATTAATAACCACAGTAATAAATTGAAAGAGATTTGTGATCTGTAATGACCTGTGTGACTGGACAGTTACTGTGGGAACAGATTGACCCCTGACCGGGACAGTTAGGTCATTATTATAACTTATAATTGTAAGTTTATCCCAAGCTTTACTTCACATGATATTGCTGACAATATTACTGCAAAGCGTGAGCAGTGTTTGGTGCCGGCGTAAAGTGGCTGCTATGCCGTTGCGTTATGTGCTTTTGGGCTGATTATAAGTAAGTAGACGGTGGCCCATTGGAGGACGGAGGAGGAAGGAGGGCAACCATTGTAATACAGAGTAGCACTACCTTTTTATATAGAGAAATGCTAAACGTAAGTACCTATTATCTAACACCAAGGTCCGCAAATCTCTTGAAGTACAAAATTATTAATAATAATGTTGACGATCGTAGGCAAATGAAAACCTACAGGGTATTTTCTCAGTGTCAAGATCCTTGCCGCTTTAACAAATGAAAATGTGGGATCACTGATCAGCAAGTGTGCCTCTGTTGGTCACATTGACGATGTAAATATAAGTTCTGTAGGTAGTCATGAATTTTGAGCGCAAGAAAAATATTTCCTCTTCTTTTCAAACAGTATATCAAAGAGTAAACTCAACAAACTAATACAAGGCTCTCGAAACGAAATGGCATGTAAATTGAATAAAAAACAACGGCGTACAAGTGGCGAGCTCTCGAGCTACACAATGGGCCACCGGCGCCGCCACTCCGCCATCTGCCGGCACTGACGACCCGCTATTTGTTCTCTCGCAGCTCATTTGCCACTTTCGTGATTGCCAATGAGGATTGCAGCGGAATTGGCAATTTTATTAGTCTTCTTAGCGTGTGGTGCCATCGGCGTACTAATACGACTAGCAGTTGGTAAGAGGTAGTGCCATGCTGTACAGTTGAATGAGGCTGTCACGACCGGGGAGGTGTACATTCTCACATGATACTGAACATAGTGACAGTTATGCTACCTTTCGTGCGGTCTCCGAGTTTCCGGTGGCCCGATTATAATAAATCCAACGGTAATGTAACCTTCTGAACGAATCTGGACGGGTACCGAGGTAGATTACAAACGGAATTGACATAAACGCTTTTCGTAAAATATGGTGTTTTTTGTTATAATACAGGCTGTCAAACGAGCAGTCGGAGCCATTTACATGACTATCGAAGTCCATAGACATCCGCACAGATGTTATATTGCCCTCCCACCTCCCGTCTCCACGGGACGTTTGCCCCCAGCACCATCTACATCTACAGAAGCGGGCGAGGGCTCCGCTCATGTAGCGCCGCTGCTGCTGCGCTAATACAAGGGCCTTTATTGCGTCCACTGAGGGGGTGGAAACGGATTAGTGCATCAATAGGGGTGGGTTTGATCACCGCTCGCTGGGGTGTTTAGAATATATCAATTATTACTAACGCGAGACATTCGTGACGTTTGTAAGGGGTCTGTTTTGTGCGGGCCCTTGTTCATTTGAGGGTATGTTAGTGATTGTATGGATGTAAATGGGTGTAGGTAGTCTCCAGGCTGCTGGTTAGGTTACAAAAATACATCAGTCCACAGCATCCGAGAACAAAATCGTATCTGCAATATGACAAAATTACGGTATGAAACTTATTTTGGTGGTATTTACGCAAGTTGAGATGTTTTATGAAAAAAACATTGTTACAATGATTTTTCATGAAACGTAATTTGTAATTTTTCAAATTATAGTTTTTACATAGGTATTTATTTAAGAACTGTAATTTTATAATATTGCAGATTTTGTTCTTGGGACCCGGCGACCTTCTTGGTGTGTGAAAGTACCTGGAGGTGGAGGTGGGCAGGACACCGCTAGACGGACGGACTACCAGGAGGCAGAGGCAGAGTGGTGGGATACCGCCCTGCGACAGACATCGTAGACACCATGGGCAAAAGTGGGTAAGGGATGCCCTGGATCGAACAGAATGGCGAGCGGACAGATGGGATAAGTTAGTAAGCAAAAGTTCACTTATAACTTATAAGGTAAGAAAACTCGTGAAGTGCAACAAGAATTTTTCCAGTGTACCTTCTTTGATGTATTTTTTACTTAAAGAACCTGAACATTTCAGTCCCTTTTTTAAAGAATGGAGGAATTGATATTTGATTTTTTTTTATGGTATAGG
>LUGF01055437.1:50592-62357 GCA_001625245.1 Calycopis cecrops | reverse complement strand
CAGACATGACTACCGACGCCCACAGACATCCGCAGAGGCTGCCCTCCTTTCTCCTCCCACCTCCATTGTCCAGGTTGGTTATAGGTAGTTGGAGATGAGATACATGGAGATGTTCAGAAACCATTAACTAATAATATTATTACCCAAAGGCTGATAGTTAAGACTTTAACACGAAATGCATTATTTACTACTAGAACTGCCAGCGACTTCGTCATCGTGGAAATTAAAATTAACGAATAAAATAGCCCAAGTTACTCCATATGTTACTCATAAGGCTGTGTAATGTAGTGTATATGTCCCGTCCGAATCGGACCAGCCGTTTCTAAGAAAAAAAAAGATCAAACAGACAGATCGACAGATAGAAAGACAAAAATTGTTAAAAATGTTATTTTGGTATATGTGCCGTAAGTAGGTACATTCATTTAGTAAAAGGCGGACTTTTTTTCTAACTTTATTTGTTTGTATAGATTTTACTAGAAATCGAACTCACTATCTGTAGTTATAGTGACATTGTCAAACATTTTAATGCATAATATTATTTGTTTATTATTAAAAAGTTTTATTTTTAACAAAATCTATTATTACAATTTTTAAAATGGTACAAAAGTCCATTTATGGATTCACATCATACAAATAAGGTAAGATACACAGTCAAACTAGATGCGAGGTCGAAGGGTTATTTATATTATAATGGAGATTAATTTTCGATCTGCGGTTGATCGCTAATGTAATTTAAATATTTGAATTCACTACATTTCACAAACACTTAATGCCATCTAGCGGAACTAAAATAGCTAAACATGTGTCCGCTAGATGGCGTTATTAGTTGACATGTCCACTACGTAGTGCGTAATGTCAAGTACGCCCGCTAGATGGCTATTAATCTCATGTATGTTTCATGTTTATCATATTCCTTATTAATTATTATTATTATACATGGGAAAGTTTGTATGTATGTAATTGTTAGTCTTTCATGCAAAACTACAGAATTAGCCGGCGTAATTCTGTTGCCACGCAGTAGTTGGCTATCTTGCAGTCTCATGGTCTCCTTTTGACAGGTTTGTTGTCGCGTTTTACAGGAATGTGAGCTTTCAGTGCATTTTTGGGGAAGACGTCTGCATAATGATTATGCGGATGTATATGGACGTTGAAAGTCAATAAAAGTAGTTTGTTGAAAAACATATTTAAAAAATAGATTTCCGCTGTTTAGTGAAAAAAACAAACAAAAATATCAACAAATTGCTATAATTCCGCTTAAACATATAAAACTATACAAAACCATCGTCACTATTATACACACAACGTGATATATTATCTCTTGATTATAAATAACTATAATACAAATGCCAGTGGCATGTTGTCAAGTCGTTTAAGATTCTGGCAAATACGTCACTGTTCATGGTAACCTCATGTTGCCAAAGAGCATGAGGTTCTGGCAAATTGGTTACCTTTATGTCTGATAAGTTAATGTTCCTAATAGCGTCACGTTGCCAGGGCGTGTAATATTTTGACAAATAAGTTACCTTTCTTTTCGTCTGATAAGTTAATATATCCCATTCAACTTTTCCATTACTTTTCCCATAAAACCCCATTCCCATAGTCTGTCTGTCTCTTTTTTGCATCATTTCTGTTCGATAATGAAAAATTATGTTTTTTGTTAAACTTATGCTTAAATTTTTTATGATCTTTGGTGATCGCCGATTGGTCTACCAGATCATTCGGCTAAGTCAGAACTGACATATTGACTATTAATTATCGTGCTAATGGCGTAATATAATCTATGTAATTGTACTAATACATTAAAGGCATCAGGGTGACGGTACAAGGCATGAATTGGCTACACTGGTAGCCGCTACTCCGCCACGACCGTGTTAGTAGACTACGCGCTACTCTCTCGCGAGCGTGCTAGTAACTAAGCCAGATTCATAAAGATCTGGCGCTCTCTTCGCTGTCCTGATCCTGCTGTTTGATGAGGTTCCAATAGTGACCCTTCAGCTTCTTCAGCTGTTCGTGGTTACCCATCTGAAAAGAATGAAAAATTCAAAATGAATATTTTTATGTCTTGGGTGGAAAACTTGCACCGGAAGTGGCTTGTTAACTGAACTAATAAGTCCATAAATATCGACAAGGCACAAGTGACCTATATGTCACTTTATAATATATGAACACCAGAATGTATTATAACTAATTACAAAAAAAAAGAGCAATTAGTGTCTACTTCTCACAGTAACCGGGGCTAAGGGATATAATCCCAAGCCTTTTTTTAATCCTGGGATTTCGGGACCGGGCGCAGCCCGGGATCCCGGGATAGTCCCGGGATTTGAGGGTAGCATACAAAAAAATGTGAAAATATCCAACCCAATCATATCCAATCCAAAAAAAAAAATCCTACATACCAAAAATCAACTTTTATTTTTATTACTTTTATTTTTATTTAACTTTTATTTAGGTATAAATTATATAAAAAAATATTTTTTTTAATTGAAAAAATCTAAACAAAATGTTTTCTCTTTTAAATCAGAAAGAAACTAATTAAAATATAAAAAATCAATATGTGTAGCACAAGGTTAATAAATGAGTTTGCTTATTATGTAAGGGGTAAGTCACTAGGGGTGCCACCTCGACGATTCCGCCCTTGTGCAGCACCACGACAACGTCAGCACCGCGAACGGTGAACAGGCGATGCGTTATGACCAGCATCGTCTGGCCCCACCTTCTCTCTATATCACCCGGGGCTCGCATACGCCACCCGCTGAGTATATATGTCACCCGCTGAGTATATATTTCACTAATTGAGTATGTGTTCCCCGCTGAGTATATATCACTCGCTGAGTGTAAATATCACACGAAGCGCGCGCATGTCACCCGCGGTGTATCCTAAGTCATCCGGGGTGCTCACCTCGACGATTTTGCCCTTGTGTACCACCGTCGCCGGACGTCAGCACCCCGCATGGTAGACAGATGGTGCGCTAAGACCAACACTGTCCAGCCCCTTGCCACCATCTCTCTCAGAGCTATCTGCACCACCTTCTCACTGTGTCACCCGCGACGCGCGTGCA
This sequence comes from Calycopis cecrops, assembly GCA_001625245.1. NCBI lineage: Eukaryota > Metazoa > Arthropoda > Insecta > Lepidoptera > Lycaenidae > Calycopis > Calycopis cecrops. The sequence goes on along the minus strand of LUGF01055437.1, from coordinate 59,298 downwards.
TCACCCACTGAGTATCTGTCACCCGGGGTGCTTACCTCGACGATTGTGCCCTTGTGCAGCACCACGATGACGTCAGCATCTTTCACGGTGGACAGGCGGTGCGCTATGACCAGCACTGTCCGACCCGTCGACGCCGTCTCTAGCGCCGTCTGTACCACCTTCTCACTGGCCGAGTCTAGCGCGCTGGAAACATAAGAGATTAGGATTAATTAATAGAATAGGCTATTGTAATTACTTTACGGGTTTTACCACGGTAAAAAATTAAAGGCTAAAATATATACCTTTGCCCGACGTTTCGACTGGGTTACACCAGCCGTGGTCCCGAGCCGACTATCATCAGTCGACCGACATCAGTCGAGATCAGTGTTAAAACCCGTAAAGTAATTACAATATGCGTAATAAACACGAAAGTCTCAAACAAGTATTAGAATAGGCTATTTGACACTATCAAAAATATACTACGAATTATAGTCATCATATTATATAAGATAATAATAAACCGTGTACAAGTCTATTTTATATAAAATAATGCATATTTGTTGTAAAATTTGCAAAATAAAGAAGCAATTATTTGTCAACGTCAAAAACGTTTTGTGATCGGTTGAAACTCAGATGACGTCACCGGCAAGTAAACTCTAGCCGAATTGCCTAGTGTTTGACACTTTATTTACTCGCGTTTGACGTCAATCTAACTCAAACTTTAACATTATTTTTTGTTGCTAATACTGCTTACTTTCTGGAAATATTTATGTAACGTGTTTAACAAGTCATAAAGTATGAAATAAAAAAAAAACAAAAAATTGTCAATTACCCTATTGTAATTAAAATGTTGCTGTGTTTTCGGAAATGACGAGGGATATGAAACTTGATATTTATCGGCGACTAACGTGCCAAATCACTTGGCCAGATGATGAGGTTCTAGTTCTCTGCTCCTGTCTGCAGCCGACCATAATGCGGCATGTTAGATATACCCGCAGATTTAGAATTGTTTTCACTACGTGAAAGATGTACAAAGAGTGGGAGCGAGACATTCAAATTAAGTTCCAATCATCGGAAAAGAAAAGAGACAGTAGATGAAGTACATATGAGACCATTATTTTAGCGCGTAAGAGCCCACAGCGGCCCGCTTGTTCAAAGTCTTATAAGCGTTTTTATAGTAGTTCTGACATTTGTCAAATATTTTTTTGTCTCGCCTCTGTTCTGACATTGTGTATCTTGTACATTCTAAATCTATGGATATACCAAATCAATTCAGATGTCGATACTATAATATATAGATGGTTGTAGTTGTATTTTCACAAACTTTTATCGTGTCGGACGGCCGTCACATCGGAATATGAGAATGAGAGAAAAGAGAGTGCAATTGTGTCTGCGAGCACACTTGTGCACTATAATATGTTCTGCGCAGATGGCTCGTCTATATTATTCTATATACGTCGACATTACATTATGGTATCCCTGGGGGGAGTGGGGTTGCTTTACCTGGTCGCCTCGTCCAGTATCATGATGGGTGGGTTCTTGAGCACGGCTCTCGCGATGGCCACCCTCTGCTTCTGTCCTCCGCTGAGCGCCATGCCTCTCTCTCCCACCAGAGTGTCGTATCCCTGGGGGAAGCCCCGGATGAAGTCGTCCGCGTTGGCCGTCCGCGCCGCACGGTACACCTGACGATATGAAGAAAGATTTTTATTGGTAACAATGACATATTTTTGAGGTATGTTCATTATAGGCTAAACGGGACTTTAATAGAAGCTTTTGTTCCGACCCTTAAGTATCATCATCATCATCAACATCATCACCTCTCAGAACCCCACAGGTTTTTTCACGGTATGGCAAACGAGCATCCGCATAGAGGTTATACAAATGCGCTGCCCTTCTTTCTGCTCCCACCTCCATGGGCCAGAATAAGAAGAGCCTCACCGCCTCCGGCCGCGTGGGGTACGCGAAGGTGACGTCCCTGAACTGGATGTCTCCGTGCAGCTCGTGGTACTTGATGCTGCGCGTGCCGGACGTGTCCATCTGCGGCTGTTTGTTTATGTACTAGAAATGCACACGAGATGAACACGGCTACTTACACACCGCACGAAACGCGACAGCACAGTCACTTCACACCGGTATCGTGTAGACGAGAGGTGAAGTACACCAGCATTCCTCTCACCTCTTCATCAGTAGCGTCGGGCCGGCCGTACCGTATGTTCTCTCGCACGGACGTCGCGAACAACACGGGCTCCTGTCCGATGAGCCCCAGGGCTCTGCCCCGCAGCCAGCCGGCGTCGAACTCGCGCACGTCCACGCCGTCTATGCTCACGCTGCCCGCGTTCACGTCGTAGAACCTGAAGTGTGACTGAGTTGCAAATATGTGTCCGTGAGATGGCGCTAAAATAATATTGTACGCTTGATATCTTCTATGCCGAATTTTATTCTATAATAATATAAGGGGGCAAAATCAGAGCCATAGACATCCGCACAGAGTTTATAAAGATGCGTTGCCCCCCTTCTTCCTCCTTCCTACGTGGGCCAAATATGACGAGTTGTAAATATCTATCTATAAATATGTTTCCGCCAGAACGCGGAACGGTTAGCACACCCCAAGATGTGGGGGGGAATTAATGCAGTTAGTCGCCGTTTGGCGCTCGATCGGTCAGCGCGTACACACATCACTTATTTTAATCTCCTGCGCATGGAATATTTTGTTCGTGCTTTTACCTAAAGTAACCATAAGTGCTTGTGCCCATTGCTGTGCTCAATATAAGAACTAACAATATAAACTATATAAGTGCTTGTGCAAGTGTTCCGCTCAAATTCTTGTCTATGTGTGGCGTGTACACGGGTGTGTTCCTGCACAAAAGGTGAGTTCGTCAGTTTTCCCATCCCAGATATTAACCACCAACATCTCACTCCCTTCCAGCCCATTCGAGCGACGTTCGCCATGAGGCGTCATCAAAATATCTGTCCACTAGATGGAGCTGTTAAGCTACGTGAAGCGACACTAGTCGCTTCACAGCGACTAGAAGGCACTGTCTGTCTCTCAGCGATCAGCGATTAGCGATCTCACCCGATAGGAACGGACCGCCCCGGTGCACACTCTACAGGCAAGCGGCTCGGACAGTGGTGGCAACTGTTACGGTTCCGATAGCCACCCCAAATGGCCCACCTTTGTGCGGGTCGCGGTTGACCCTACCTGCAGGGGGATCATTATCCCCGGTCAGGTATCCCCGGACCCCGTACGGGCCCCGTGAGAAGAGCTTCAGTGTTACTAGTCGCTTGACAGCGAGTAGATGGCACTGACTGTTTGAGTCAAATTATTATTGTTTTATGCCAGAATGCCGAATTTTATTCAAATCCGTTCATTCGTTTTTACGAGAAAGAGTAGAAAACGCACTCACAAACTTTTGCCTTTCCGTCCAAGCTCCAATCTTTCTATGCTATATACCGTTTAACGTACTTTTCCTCAATTTTATATCGTTTTAGTTTTGTCGTGACGTATTTTCGTTTCCTCAGTTTTGAATCGTAAAGACACCTTCACTTCCACGTGTACCCACCTCTCTAGCAGCGCCGCTATGGTGGACTTGCCGTTGCCAGACGAGCCGACGATGGCCACCGTCTTACCCGCCGGTATCTTCAGGTTGAAGTTCTTCAGGACTATCTGTAAACCGCCAGCACAACATCAGCCACTTCCTCCAAAACTATGATTAAAAAATCATAATTTTATATGAGTTTTTTTTATGAAAGTAATAAAATCTGTAATTTTAATAAATATTATAGCCACCTATATGTACGCGTTTTTTTTAATTTAGATTAGTTTGAAGGTAACACAGACAAAGCCAGGTAAAAAAACGTTGTACTACGGCAATATTTTACTACTAATTGAATAGTTTTAGCGTTGGTTTGTTTTAATAAAGTAATATAGTAAAAATATATAAAATTCATGGCCATGTTGGTGATTATACCACAGTTGCTCCAGATGGCGCTACTTTGTTAATATTTGGTGGTTATTAAGTTTAGCATTGACATTAAACCTATCAATTATTAACTACCGAATTAGATTTGAGTGAAGTCGGGCGATGACCGTTACTTATCACCTACCTATTGAGTAATGCGTACAAATTGCTATCCACATTTTTGTTTTTCGTTTACTAAACTTGTAAGAAATTGAAAAAAAAAAATTACCTCCTATTTTTGGATACACTTGGAAAAAATAGCCTGTACCCGGTACGAATTTTTTTTATCGTATAGGGGGGCAAAAGAGCAATCGGATCAATTTTCATGACTACCGACGCCCATAGACATCCGCATAGAGGCTATACAGATGCGCCGCCCTCCTTTCTCCTCCCACCTCTATGGGCCAGAATAAGAAGAGCCTCACCGCCTCCGGCCGCGTGGGGTACGCGAAGGTGACGTCCCTGAACTGGATGTCTCCGTGCAGCTCGTGGTACTTGATGCGGCGCGTGCCGGACGTGTCCATCTGCGGCTGTTTGTTTATGTACTAGAAATGCACACGAGATGAAAATTAATTATGCGATATTTCAGTAAGAAAAATGTCAGGCAGGTAGAGACAGCAGTGAAAACTTACAATTATCAAGTACCAATGACGCTTATTAAGTAGCACACGATTTGGAGTTAGCGTAGCATTGATTTTCTGTTCTATTTGGCAATAGCATACAACTGTAATATTTCCAAGCACGTTTGAGTACTCGTGTTTACGACTCATTTTCACGTGAAACACAAACAACGCAACAGTTGAGGAACGGGGCTGTGGCCATATTATTGACGTGGAATAATGCGCTTGCGCGGAAATCTTCGCAAGGGTTAGCAAATTTGGTTTTGTGTGGACGTCGCAACGAAGTATCAATGAATCGATAGAAATAAGTGTAGTATAGTATGGCCATACCACCAGTAGCGACAGCTGCGCGATTGAGTGCTGCACCATCTGAGCTTTCACCAGGAACTATCCATATATACGGATCAGTGGCTCACCTCAAACACGCGCCCCCCCGCGCTCACCCCCTTCACGACCGCGCCGAACAGTAGTGAGAGCTGCGCGACCGAGCGCTGCACCGTCTGCGCGTTCACCAGGAACGCCATCACGTCACCGGCGGACATCTGCCCGGCCGACATGAGGTGCCCGCCCAGGAACATCGTGCCTAACACCATCCTGCAACATGGGACGGTAGTTATGAATGATACTAACAGCGCAATCTATCGAGACAGTTAAACAATATTTACCGCCATCTATCGAGGCAGTTAAACAATATTTACCGCCATCTATCAAGACTGTTAAACAATATTTACCGCCATCTATAGAGGCAGTTAAACAATATTTACCGCCATCTATCGAGGCAGTTAAAACAATATTTATCGCCATCTATCGAAACAGTTAAACAATATTTACCGCCATCTATCAAGACAGTTAAACAATATTTACCGCCATCTATCGAGACAGTTAAACAATATTTACCGCCATCTATAGAGGCAGTTAAACAATATTTCAGTTAAACAATATTTACCGCCATCTATAGAGGCAGTTAAACAATATTTACCGCCATCTATCGAGACAGTTAAACAATATTTACCGCCATCTATCGAGACAGTTAAACAATATTTAACGCCATATATCGACAAAGTTAAACAATATTTAACGCTATCTATCGACAAAGCTAAACAATATTTAACGCCATCAACCTTACCCGTTGAGGAACAAGTTAGTCCCAGCCTGGAACAGCCCCACTCCCAATCCCAGCTCCGTGGAGAGCGCGGCGGCTTCTTCGCACTCGGCTGCGAACATCCTCGCCTCGCCCTCTTCGCCGGCGAACGCGCGCACCGTGCGTATATTTGATATCGCCTCTTCGGCGACCAGCGTCGATTTTTCGATCTGTGATAGTTAAGCAACTTATTTGAAGACGTATTATGGATGGATATTAACATGTAGGAAGAAATTAATTAATTTGCTTGTTCTTTACTTTTTCTATCTAGTAGTTGGTGAAAAAGGAGCAGTCTAAGAATTCTGATAACGACATATTATGCCCATAAATATCGGCACAAATATTTTTCACTTTTTAACTTCATAAAAAACATCAAAAATTTCATGTCACCTGCGCCTGCGCCTCTCTCGACAGCTTCCTGAGGAGGGAGCCGATGAAGGTGCCGCCCACCACCACCGAGGGTACGCACACCAGCGTCAGGGCGGTCAGCTGCGGGGATATCACCAGCAGGCTCACCGCTGAACCCACTACCTGGAACAATATCCAGTTATTCACAAACATATATTGTTGTTGTTTTTTTTTTTATGGTAAAGGGGGGCAAACGAGTAGTTGTAGCCATTTTCACGACTACCGACGCCCACAGACAACCGCATAGAGACTATACAGATGCGCTGCCCCCCTTTCTCCTTCCACCTCCATGGGCGACCGGCTACTTACACACCGCACGAAACGCGACAGCACAGCTGTCACTTTACGCCGGTCTTGTGTAAGCGAGAGGCACCTCCCCGGTCGTGCCGGCCCAATTCGGCTGCATGCAAGCATGCAGTGTGGCACTACCTCTTACTAAACTACGTATGCCTTGAGTTAAGCCATTCTGCATGCCAGTTCATTTGGCCGGCACGACCGGTTTCTAGTAGGCTGCCTTGCATTGCAGCGGAGTTAGTTGTACACGACCGGGGAGGTACAGGTTACATTTTATAGCTATAATACAAACATCCGATGGAGTTAAATATCATCAGCATAAACGATAATTGTTTTAAGTTCGATCGCACCAGACGGGCGTTATGTGACAGCTTGTGCGGTTTGTGAGTAGCCGGTGGCCCATTGGACAAGGGGAAAAGAGAGCGACGCATCTTCATAGCAATCATGTGGATGGCCCCCTCATTCAGTACAGAATGCACTTGAGCGGGTTTGGTACATTTAGGCACAGGAAAAGAAACTGTTTCTAAGAAACTATGACATCATCAATTCCCAGTAAATCCGAATTGTACACACATTGAGTACATAAATAATAGAACGTTGTTTACTTTTATTACACAAGAACAATATTACCTGAGTGATTGCCCGTAGGCCTCCAGATATTGTTTGTTTGAAGGAACTTTTAAAATCCTGCACGTCAACTGTCAATCTGAAACAATCAATATCTTAGTGTGCATCACACATACATAATATTCAATAACTTATTACATTGACATTGTATTTAAGACAACCAGAAACTACTCAGGGCCGCTGCTGCAATGCTGTCTATAGATATATCTCACTGACAAAACTCAGCATCGAACCCACATGTTTGAGGCTGAGTAAGCAAAATGCGCACATGGACTGCACTAATATTAAGGAGGGTAAATGTGAGTCATAAGGTAAATATGATTTGTGTAGGCTTAGGGTCAATTCACATCAAAAGCGCGGTGAAGGGCAGCGAAGCGGAGCGCGCTTTAAGTGTCATATGAATTTAAACTTTATTTTCATTACTGTACTACTTATTATCGAATTCTCGCGACTTCGGCGCGGATTCCAGCGACTGCTCGAGCAGTCGCGGGAATCCGCGCGTCTCGTTCGAGTTTCTCATGCGATAATAAGTATTATAGTAATTATTATAAAGTTGAAATTCAAATGACACATAAACGCGCTCCGCTTCGCTGCCCTTTGCCGCGCTATTGGTGTGGATTGACCCTTATACCAACTGGACACCATGCTGATTGTACATTCAGTCTTTACTAATAAACAATCAATTTATAGAGTTGTAGCTAAAAGTAATCATTTTTGGCAACAATAGGGAAATAGATGGTTTTTATTTTAAATGGCTTCCGTCCGCGCGGATGTCGGTCTTCGCGTGGATGGATTTATTTTTTTTCTACGTATTTTTCCAAGATAAAAAGTATCCCATTTTATGCCCAGGATAATATATACCAAGTTTCATCGAAATCGAACCGTTAGTTTTCTTCTCGTGATGCCTGAACATACAGACAGACAAAAATTTTTTTAATCGCATATTTGGGTTTGGTATCGATCCAGTAACACCCCTGCTATTTATTTTTTCAATATTTTCAATGAACAGAATTGACCCTTCAACAGATTTATTATATGTATGTATAGACTAGCTGGTGTCGGCGACTTCGTTCACGTAGCGTAGTCACATTATAATCAAAGTGATTTGTTATTGTTTGCTTGCAGTGAGCCGAAATTCCGTTTTCCCGTAGGGATGTGCGATTTTATCGCAGTAAAACGTGTTTTTGATGTTGACCAGACTTAGTATCTATACACCACAAAATGTTTCAATCGAATCCGTCCAGAGAGTTTCGGAGAATAGCCCGGACAAACGGACAAACAGATAAACAAGAAAATTAAAAATCATTGAAAAACGTTCTAATACTATTTAATATCGCCGCCAATTAGTTATTCAATGTACAGACACACTAATTTTACTGTTTTATTATATGTATATAGAAGATAGATGGGGACATAAAGAACAGGAATAAACATGTCTTTTAGAACAACGTCTGCATTGCAGTGTGTGAGGACAGCAATGATATTGGTGGCCCATGGAAGTGGGAGGAGAAAGGAGGGCAGCGCATCTGCGGATGTTTATGGGCGTCGGTGGTCATGAAAATGGCTCCGACTGCTTGTTAGCCCCACTATACCATATAAAAAATATTGCTCTGCTGTGCCTGTTCATACAGTTTGTAAGATTCCATAAATGCGAGAATGATTTGACTGCTCATTTGCA
>LUGF01055437.1:24045-36583 GCA_001625245.1 Calycopis cecrops | reverse complement strand
AAAAGTTGTTTTATTGTAATGATATTCGCGTAAAGTTAAGACATCATTAAAATCAGTCAGGACATTTTTAGCATTTTCCTGATGCACCCTATGATGTTATGAAGGGTTTATGGTCTCTTTCACCATTAAACCTTGTTTCATCAACAGACGAGCGCTCACAGTAAGCCGAAGAAGCTGTGGCTGGCCTTTGCTTCCTCAGCATAAATTCGGGTTGGAAATAAGAGGTGTGTTACAATCTGGACTGACAAAAGTAAGTTTTTATCTTGATTTTTTTTGTGAACTCCATCCCAAGAGTAATTGCATCTTTGGAAGTAAAAAATCCCAAGGGAAATTCAAATTTCGAGATTCCGTATAAGGCCTAGGGTTGAATTTCCCTTGACAGATTTTACCAGGAAATCAAAATGAACTGGGGAAAGTAACTAATATATGACATAAACAAACCTTCCACAGATCCATGCAGATTACCCCACACATAACATACAATACCTTTCATGGAACACAATCAGCAAGTTAACAATGTCGATATCGCAAAGTAGGGGGGCTTTATACGGGACAATTGTACCCCATAAGTAACACGCCAGTCTTTATTTAGAAGCGTTTCGACAAAACAGAACAATAACACTTAGACCCGGTCGCTGTCATCTGTTAACGTCTTGAAGGGTTGAAATATTGTGCCTATATATAGGTTGGTAAAGGACTGATCGACAGCAGTGTTGGTGGTACAGTTCCAATACTTCGTGTTAATATAGGGTTGCCATCCGTCCGGGTTTCCCCGGATTTGTCCTAGTTTAGAGGGCGTCCGGGGAGCGTCCGGGCGGGGTTTTATTTGTAGTCCGGATTTTGATTTGATTTTTGAATGATTGATTTGATTCAAAAAACTAAGACTAAAAATTTCAAGTTTTGGAAGAAATGTTTATGGTTACTGTAAGTAATTTTTTTAAGTTCGTCATTTAGTTTAAAATAGCATTAAAATAAATAATAATTGATTTATGACCATTAAAACTATATTTTATTCTTCTGAGTGTCTTATGAAAAGTACTATTTTCTAACTTCCGGGTAGGAAGCTCCGAAATCCGGGGTTCTTACGTGCCTTGTCCTGGTTGACAATTTTTTGAGATGGCAACCCTATGTTAATAATATTAGTGGATTTGTGTGAATGTTACTTTACTCATTCTAATAAAACGAGCAAAAAGTACGACAGCTTCAAAAGTACTCGCGTAGATTTTAGATTTTTTTTTTAATATAACACATCTGAAAATCTTACTTTTCATTCTAACACGCCAGTCTTTATTTAGAAGCGTTTCGACAAAACAGAACAATAACACTTAGACCCGGTCGCTGTCATCCGTTAACGTCTTGAAGGGTTGAAATATTGTGCCTATATAGAGGTTGGTAAAGGACTGATCGACAACAGTGCTGGATATAATTTCATGACGAAATCTCCGAGTTAAATAGTTTTGTTTACGAATTCAAAGATACATACAGGTCATCAACCTAGTACAGGGGCCCCTGCCATTAGCATGTAAACATTTATTCATACAAATAAAACATTTTTCATTTTTCAAAGATATTTTTTCGATTTTTTGAACTTACGCTGTACCGCGTCGTCGGATTGAAGAATCATTTTTGTACATTTTCGAAAACGCAAAATGATTTTGAATTATGTGTCTTTAAAATATTTTTAAGTGTCTTATTTTATAAGCGAAGCTTATTATTTAATTCCGAAATGAATCCGCATATACCTAAAAGTAATATGTTTCTATAATTTTTTACTGTATTTTATAGTATAAGCGCGCAAATGTGCAGTTACATCCTTTTCATGACTTTAGGCCATAGACTGGGTGTCTATCGCATAATTACTATGTAGAAGTATTGCACTCCTCCCCCCTACCCTGTACATGTCTACCTTTAATTCCTGAATAGCACGAAACTCGGCAATATAGCTGTCACTTTGTAGCGATAACATCTGAGGCCCAGTGCGACCACAATTCAGCAGGGCACTACCCATTATCACAAAGACTACTCGATCAGTTTTTATATATCTTAAATTTTGCTGTCTATTCTATTGTAATAAAGCTACTTTAATCCCATGGGCTGTCTCTAATGGGCTATCTCCAATGGGCTGTCTGGATATTTTTATACCAGTTGGTACATAAGCACAGCATAAGCAGCATTATGTAGGGAAAACGTATTTTAGTGATTTCTCTTTTTTCAGTCGCAATGATTAGGGCTTAATTTGTTACAACCTTTTTTTTTGTTGACGGGGAAGATATTTACGTATGATACCTAGGAGCTAGGGTGCCTTCAGCCGCTAGAATCACAAAGGCACGCAAGCCCCCNNNCCCCCTCCCAACACGGCAAAGTTGTAGCATCATCGGGAGGGAACTTCTTACAACCTAGGCCCAGAAGTCCCCATTTCCTTTATAAATAGAATTGTTTTTTCCTGCGTAACCGCGATAGCATACGTTAAACTGTACTCAGTGGATCCTGTGATAAATATAATCAAATAAAAGCCCCACATTTAAAACCTTACAGGTACAGTAAGCCCTTATTGTATTAATAGGAATAACTGTATCTACTGCAGGTATTAGGCATAGGCAGTTACAGTAACATTCTGCAAACTTGAAATTCAATTCACTGCTAAGGCGCTTCGCACACTGCCACGCATCACGCTGCACGTTGCGTATCGACGCACCTACGCGCGTACTTGCGGGAGTGTGATCTGTATCATCGTGCGGGTTTTTTACGCACTCACACGCAATTGACTTATGTGGATCACGCACGGCGGCAATTATTTTATCCAAAATCACGCGCTGCACTGGGGCATTCGGGCCATACCTTGCGTCTCGCCCAGCACTCACTCGTGGGAGTGCATGTTTCTCCGCTTGTATGCGTGTGATCCACATGAACGCGCGTGGATATATTTTCTGTGTGTTGGATTGTGCGTGTTTTCTATACAAACGGAGACACAAGCAACGTTCGAAGACTCATTCACGCGCTAAGCTACGTGATGCGTGGCAGTGTGACAAGCGCCTTAATAAATATATGGGAACTAATGATATACAGGGTTACTTGTAAAACAACAGCAATTTCTCAGATATAGATAGTATCTTTAATAACAACATTTGTTCTATGCTTTTCCTTATTCGCTATTTAATTTTTTCATACAAAAATAAATATGAATTGTTTTTAACTCAAGCATTATAAGTACATCGCGTACCTACACAAGATACGATCAACTAATCCGTGCCCAGCTAACTACACTAGGACTTACAAATATCACCACATTGTTTAAAAGCTTAAAATGTCAAAAGTGGTAGAACAAAATATGTTGTTGTAAGAAATGTATCTATATCTGAGAGAAATCTGGGGTGTGTAAACAACCCTGTATAGTGTATATAATATAACATATACGGCGCACAGTAATTATGTATATTGAAGTCTTCCGGGGACGTTAGGTCTGTCCGTATTCGTACATCCATTTTTAAACATACATTAAAATTACATTATTCTCTGGAGAAACTGCAAAAACCCGTTGCGTCCGGAGTATTCGGATTATTCGGATCCGATATTAATGTATTCGGATTTATTCAAACATTCGCCTGTCGATACCTCCTTAATACTTAAACGCAACAAGAGTTCGGTTCAAAGCGGTCCTAAATATCGTTTTATTTTCTCTCCCCCGGCCCAATGATCTATCAATACGAGATATTATTTTCTTATGTAAATGAGACTCATTTAGGTACAGAACAGTGACGTAGCGTGCTCGGGCGGGGCCCCGTAAAAAATTGGGGCCCCTATGACGGGTAAAGATTTCTCACAAAAGAAAAATACATATTTTTATTAATTTTCGCTTACACACGTTGGGGGCCTCCGTAGCCCGGGGCCCCCGTATAATTGCCACGGCAGATACGGCGGTAGCTATGGCCCTGGTACAGAACACATCGACTCAATCCCATCTTTGAACTTTGACCTTTTTAAATGCTTTTCTGATAGAATGTGGGTGTCTTATTTGTTGTCGTCAATAAAATCACTTAAAATGTTTCTATTTTGGCTCTTTATACACTTAAAACAGTTTAAGATATTCCATTTATAGCTGGTGGAGCATCTAAATACATAAAAGGCAAAGAGCGACTTATATATCAACCATATGTTATTTATAATATAATATAGTTTATATATGATCTAGCCGAAGCTACTGCATCTAGACACTTGAAATTTGGTACCTACAGGAATCCTTTCAGTAACAAAATCAAAGGTGAAGTTCATTAATCGCTGGTGAAACAGTTCAACATCCGGTACCCAAAATGTTTCAAGTGTATTAAAAAGGGATATTAAGCTTTTTGCGTTTTTTTCCAACGTTTCGTCAACCCTTTTGTCGACCATGGTCAATGGCTTGTCCTTTTGCCTATTTCCTTTTTTTCGTAATCTATACATACAAATATAAATATAATAAAAGTGTGAAATTCGTGAAAACATTGAATTTATTTATGAAAAACTAATTGGGGCGATGTTAAAATAGTATTAGAACATTTTTCAATTTTTTTTTAATGTTTTGTCTGTCTCTTTGTCTGTTTGTCCGGGCTAATCTCCGAAACTACTAAATGGATTCGAATGAAACTTTTTGTTGCGTATAGATACTACGCCTGGTCAACATCAAACACACTTTTTACTGCGGGAAAATCGCTCATTCCTACGGGCAATCGGAATTTCGGCACACTGCAAGCAAACAATAACAAATCACATTGATTATAATATTACTACGCTACGCGTACGAAGTCGCAGGCACCAGCTATTTTAATAATATGATAAACAATTGAATTTCTGTAAATGTTATTTTAATAAACTCCTTAGAAGCTTAGAGAGCGTTCAAGTATTACGTAACATAATTCTTGAACATTTTAGAACCTCCCTCCCCCGATGTAACGCGCCGTAACGTTGTAGCCCCCCACCTCTCCCTCAAAAAACGTTACGTAACACACAACTCAGCATATTTTTACTTAAATTGAGCAAAAAAAGGTCTCATTTGTCCTAATTTTGCCAACTTGGTAAGTAAAATATTTTTTATTAAAAAAAAAATGTTACGTAACACGTTGTTCGAAACCTCCCTCTCGCCCTTGTAACCTATCGTAAAGTTTTACAAGAGCCCCCCTCCCCCCAAATTGCGTTACGTAATATTTGAACACTCCCTTAGACAAAGAGAAAATGGGTGAGACAAAATTTATTATTACGGTTTTAAGTACGTTGCAGCCATTAACACTGCCTACAATATTAAGCCGGATCTTAAGAAGCGAACTCCATGGGGTTTATTTATAGTTTTATTTATTTTATTTATTTATAGTAGTATTGCGTCATTTTGTAGATACAAGGGGGCAAACGAGCACTCTGAGTCATTTTTATGACCGACGCCCATTTACATCCGCACAAAGGTTATACTGACGCCCACCATCGCGGTTAAAAATCGACTCCAAATGGTTCGTGTAATATTACGCACAGTCGCCAGTTATGTTGGCTTGAATTTGGCTTGACACACAACCTCGTGTCTAGATCCATGTGATTTAGATAAGGGGGTAAAGGGGGCAATCGAGCAATCGTACCCATTTTCAAGACTATCGACGGACATAGACATCCTCATAAAGGTTATACTGACGCCCTCCTTCCCCTTCCCTCCTAGATGGGACTCATGCTATGTACACATCGCACGAAACGCACAACTGTCATTTTACGCCGGAGTCGTGTATGCAAGAGGTGCCTCACCGGTCGTGCTGGCCGGCTGCATGTTCCCTCCTGGCTCACTCCACTTGTATCTAACTATGGACCGTTAAAAAGTGGCTCTAAATTGTTCTTGTAATATTACTGGTGCTGCTCGTTATGTTGGCTTGAACTTGGCTTGAAACACTACCGTGTGTCTAGTATCTCCATCCAAGAGATGGACACAAATTCTCTTTTATGTAATAACTTTGTAATACTTTACTTGAGCACACAAAAACTTTTCAACGTTTCTTAAAACTTATTACTTTAAGTAAAAGTAGTAAAAGCGCACATTTAATATAAATATTTCGTTTTTTTTTATTCAGAGCAGTTAAAGCCGTTTTCATGACTACCACTGGACCATCAGAGAGATGAAAGGAGAAAGAAGATGCGGATGTATGTGGTCATCAAAGAATCCACAATCATTTGTGATCTCACAGCTGTATGTTCATGGTGCATATATATAACTATAAAAAGATATAATAAATAGAGCTCCTACTGAGTCAAATCTTCAACTGATGTGTAATATCACTACATAGTATAAAGATCCTTTCCGCCGTCTGTGTATCTGTATGCTTAGATCTTTAAATTCCGCATCCGATTTTCATGGGTTTTTTTAAACAGATAGAGTGATTAAAGAGGAAGGCTTATAATATATATATAATAACTCCATTTTAGATGTCCGAAATCCACGCGGGCGAAGCTGCCGGTGGAAGCTAGTATCTGATAAATGTGCGCGTTTTCGAATGAATAATTCATTGACTTGGACTCTGCCCACCCAATACTAACAGATCACTTGAAAGGCACAGGAATTTCCCCGTTTTCTGTACAGTTATTACGAGAGATCTTTAATTAGTAAATCTTTATTTACTCTGTGGAGGCGAAGGCTTTTGACTCGAAAGATTAATTACGGAGGAGGGTGATAGATGAAACGATGAGGCAAATAATCATTTAAGGTTTTAATTACTTGTATTAATTAAAAATGTATGATTTAATATTGGGCGGTGTGGGTGACATTTTTGAAGTAAAATTTCTATACGCCCCTTTGCCTTGGGGAGTAGGCTGGCGAGAACGTTACAAAAATCACACATCGGGCGAGGCCAATGGAAGGTGTCATCAAATTCAAAATTCAAATTCGATTTAAGTGAAACTTTTTTGTATTTAAAAAATAAATATCATGTGAAATGTTATGTTATTGTAACTACAGTAATGATTTTGTGTATTAAATAAAAAAATAAGCTTTACTTCAGTTATGTGGTCTAAAGCACACACTTTTTTATAGCAACTTAAGTACTTCTTTATCGAGGCCAGTGGCGGGCTATGGGAGAGGCATATGTCCAACAGTGGACTGACTGGCAATAGGCTGATGATGATGATGATGATGATGAAGTACCTACTTCCTAATGGGCACAAAATGACGACGGTATACATTCAAATCTACTATATAAATATGAAGATTTACACAAATATTAAATTTAGTCAGAACCTGTGAAATTATCATTTAAGTTCTAATTAGGCTAACCGGTACATTAACAGAAACGTGTTAAACCTGTGAAACGCGACAGAACAGATGTCACGCGGAAAATAAGTTTATAAAATAAAATAGGTGTATTGTGTTTATTTATGTTATCTTTTTTATTTCTAGTCTAATATTAATTTTACAAAGCTATTTTATGTATCATTTTATTAAAAAAACGCGCGTTTCCAAACACCGTGTGTAAGATCACAAGGCCTGTAATGAAAGCGTCCGCGATATCAAAATTGTGTATCGATTATTGAATTTCCAAACACAAATGGCGGAAACCTCGCCTCCTGTTTGCAGTTGTTATAACGTATCGAGCAATCAAATTGATGTGCCAATATTTGATCTAGCAATATTATTTACTAACTAGTGCGCGGCGGCTTCTATAATGTAATTAGTAATTTAAATATATATTAATAAAAATATTATGTGTGCTTTATACTACACGAGAGAAGTAAAACTTCATACACCAAATATAACTGGCTATAAGAGGGAGAGAGAAAGAAAATGTTGCTCGCGCACTGCTCTTTCTTGTTCATAAAGTAATATAAGAAACGTAACTCTCTTTCTGTGTTCACTTCCTTATATCTCCCTCTCCACTTCCGTTCGCCCCGCCCGATCACACTTTTCGTGACGCTCTCTTCACGCTTTTATCAGGTTTACTCCCCAAGTGAAGCGCGCATAAAGAAGTTTTACTTTACTATTTTGACAGTACTTACTTACTTACTACCATACTACTTTATAATTTGACAGTCGATGAAAAACAATTAACAATACAACAAATCTCCACTCCCATTCTTCCACCATGGACGACCTAATCGCGTAAGATTCATACAAATAATAAGAAAAATACTGCGATACTCCTCCTCTTTTTTGAAGTGGGTTAAAAGGGCGGATCAATCAATTTGATACAAAGGTTTTCTTAAGAAGAACTAAGAGAGGATTAATTGAGAGCTCTATTTCTATGGAGAGAGATTTAATGAATTATATTAATGAAATGAAATAAGAGAGGGAAATGAGGGTTTTTGTAAAACTTGTATACGCGACTTGGGGAATAAACTGATGAATGCGTGACGAAAACGTTACGAAAAGTGTGATCGAATGTCGACTATGTCGACGAAAACGTTACGAAAAGTGTGATCGAATCGAAACATGACTGATGTTTCGTGAATGAAGTTTCACTTCGGTCGTGTGGTCTAAAGCACTAACATTTTTCCGTCATCTCGCAAAATTTTTTTTTTTTTTTTTAGGTAGAAACTATGCTGAGACAGAAGGTCAGTTCAGCTTCATCGATATGAGAAGCGAACTCGCTGGGGAGTTCTAGCCTCTGTATTTGTGGTCGATAGGGGGACTGCCCCCCCCCTTCTTTCCCAGACTAATGGGAGAAGGCAAACCGGACTATTGCGACTAATATGTTATACTATTATTATCATGGCCGAGGACATCTCGCTAATGATGGAAGGTACAGCCTTTGATGCGTAAGCCTGAGTTCCGAAATTAAAATCCTCCACGTAAGGCTCTATTATGAGCAATCAAAGCCCTTTGGTGACTACCTACTACTAGTATTATTTGCTAATACTATATACTACATACCCGCATACTATCTCCCCCCATTGGGCCATCGGCTACTCACAAACCCCGCACTCTCCCGCAGTTATTAGGAGATGCATCCCGAATTGAGTTAATAATTGCTGATTCAGCACACTATAACAGACAATTGCTGAATCAGCAATTATTAACAAGGCCGTAGAAACTGTGGGGTCCCTCATCCTCCCACTTTTTTTATAGTATAAGAAGGCAAACGAGCAGTCGGAGACAATTTCATGACTACCGACGCCCATAGACATTTGCATATCCGCAGATGCGTTGCCAACCTTTCTCCTCCCCCCTCCATGGGCCACCGGCTACCCACAGACCGCACGTAACGTGCCGCACAGCTGTCACTTCGCGCCGGTGTCGTGTAAGCGAGAGGTACCTCTCCGGTCGTGTCGGCCCGATTGCTTGCCTGTTACTAAATCTGTAGTTTCGTGTACTAGGATCACAGCAACGTACAGGCGTATACGATCAAAGCGTACCTCTAGCCGATAACACATGACGCCTCAAAGCTATTTTGATTATCCACTTAATTAACATGCAAACACGATATTAATTATACGTGTTACGGGCAAAGTAATTACTGATATGCGTGCTTGTTGGCAGCTGTCAGGTGACCTGGGATAATTATCATAAGCAACCAGTCCGCTGAGGTAATGCCATGCTGCATGCACGCGTTATGCCGGCACGACCGGGGAGGTCGACTGGGGAGGTGCCACTCACTTACATGACAGCTGTGCTATCGAGTTTAAGTAGCCGGTGGCCCGTGGAGGTGGGAGGAGGAAGGAGATATTTGTAGTCATGAAAATGGCTCTGATTGCTCGTTTGCCCCCTTATACTATAAGAAAAAAACACAGAATATGTACCGCATATTCCGCATCTCTATAAAGAAGGGCAAATAAGCCGAGCTAAATCTTGGTCAATTTCTACCCTCAGATAAACATCTGTATATTATCCCATCCATTTTTCCTATCTGATCCCTATCACAACTTATTATGGCCAAACCAAGGGATAAAGGCGACATGAATATTAACTAATTTGTCATGTTATAGGTTTTTTTTTAATGAGGGGTCAAACGATAAACATAGAAGTAACATAGATGCGTTGTTCTCTTTCTACCTTCCATCTCTCTGGGCCACCGGCTACTTACACACCGCACGAAACGTGAAATTATTTGTTTGAGAAATAAGGTGGATCTAAATGAATGTATTTCTAACCTAAAATAACATCCTAATCAAAGATTGTAGGATATTAAAGTTAATTAAGATAATAAGAAACAAATATCAACCTATTTTATCTCTCCTTCGCCGAAGGGCGTTGCGCATATTCCACACAATATCCTTTTGTTTATTATCTCCTGGTACATTACATAATATCGGACCTTATCTCTCACGGGCGACACGGGCTCTCCGACATACATTTTGCACGAGACAATATTCTGTTGTTTATGGTCTCCTGGTACTTACAAATCTTAGCATGGGTTTGGGGGACCGAAATGGAGTCTCAATTTCGGTTACAAAGGGACCTTATTATTTTTATTCCATATCAAATGAACTGTAGTAGCCGAAAAGTAATATTGGAACCGTAACTTTGGTATAATCCCCTGGTACACTGCCGATGAATTGGACAATTGGATATGTACAAATAGGAAGATAATATGTTATACTACTACACGTAGGGGATAGGACATCTAAGGGTGATATCACATACAAGATTTTCGACGCGACGACCGGCTACTTAGTAGCTTTTTAGAAGCTGAATGCTGCGACTAGACGCGGGGAGCGCACGCTTCAAAACACCACACGCGGCGACTTAGTCGCTAATGTATGTCAATTAAGGTTTTCATTGACGACATCGCTGCTGGCGCAAAGTCGCTCGTCGGCAATCTAAGTTTCGTGAATTCTTGGCCCTATTAACATATGAAGTACTCTCTTTCTACTCTTACCACATGCGCATTCTACCTTCAGAAATGTGTGCACAATCTTAAGCCTTTCGCTAGTACGTCGGTGTGAGCTGACCTTTAATTAACTCAATATTAATATCCTATTATTATAATTCATAATCAATACATCGTTGTACAATGCGATATTATACCAATCAGGCTTGCTTTAATACGATTAAGGTTTCAATACAATACCTACACAAATAGATTTTGCTAGGGCGTATTGCTGCATGGATTTATTTTAATAATATCAGGAGGCAAACGAGCAGTCGGAGCCAATTTCATGACTATCGAGGCCTATAAACAACCACATTTATTATCGGCATTGCGTTGCCTTCCTTCATTCATCCCCCTTCATGGTCCACCGGCTACACACCGTACAAAACGCGACAGCACTGTCACTTTGTTTCGTGAAATGCCTTTTCAATTGTTGTTTCATGCTTATAATAATAGTAAACCTATATGGAAGAGTCAACATTGACTGTCATTATAATATTAGTAATGGAATAGTTATTAAATTTCAGCTGAACTTAATAATCTAAACGTGATCTAATTTCACTCAGGCTTTATAATTTGAACTGGGCTAATTACTAACCAATTAGTATAACGATACTGATATACAACTACTAACAATAATTATTTCAATTTTCTCTCGTACCAGTTTATATCCAGTAAGGATATGGTTATATTGTTTTTAGGGTTCCATACCTCCGCTGTCCGTCTATCTGTCACCAGGCTGTATCTCATAAGCCGTGATAACTAGAAAGCTGAAATTTTCACAAATTATGTATTTCCGTTGCCTCTATAACAACAAAAGTAAAAAAAATATTAAGGAGGGTGCCCATACAACAAACGTGTTTTCTTCGTATTTTTTTTTGCTATATGGTATGAAGTCCTTCGTGCGCGAGTCCGACTCGCACTTCGCCGGTTTTAACATACCTATAACCTACATAATTGCAGGTAAAGTTTTAACTATATCTTCTTAAAGCAACAACGAAAGGTACGTTATATTTTTTGTTTCCCTTTAAAAATATTAAGTAATTTCTATATTTTTTTGTTAGACTGAGGTACCGGCGCCGCGTCTCTTCAAGTATTATACAGGGTTATTTTTCGGTCACCGGCAAAATTTTAAAATAAGGAAGTAGATATCATTACAAGAGTGTGTTTGAAATTTTATCGTGTAATTGTAATATTTTATTAAATAAAAATCGATTTGAAATGGCCCTTAAAAATACATCGAATTGTTGTTTTTACACGAAATGTATCGACTTCAAGGTCAGTGACGTCGGCCTACCGTGAGTCGCGAGTGTGATGCACGTGGTGACCAAGAAATATGTTTTACAACATGGGACAAAGTAATTGTATCTAATTATTTTTTAATATTTTTTTATTTCATAAAACGAATGTATTATTGATTCTGAACCAAACCTGAAAATTTGGCCGGTGATCAAAAAATAACCATGTATTTAGTCTAATTAACTTATTCCTATTGTAGACGATGTATATCGATTTTCATTAAACGACAAACCCTAGTTGGTTTTACAGTTTGTGTAACTGAATTTAATAAATAAATACAAAAGTTAACACGCTTTAAGCTTTAGTTCTACACGGTACAGTATTTTCACAATCGCTGATTAATTCAATACAATGTAAACAAACGCCGAACGGAAAAACGTTTTTCATTTCGTTAATTAAAAATTTCCGCGCGATCTGGGGATTAGGGGGGCCAA